>JAKWBO010000251.1:0-71793 GCA_034336685.1 Luscinia luscinia | reverse complement strand
CAGGAAAAATCCAGGAAAATCACCTAACAAATTGGCACTAAGAAACAAAAAATCCTCAAAATCCATATGAAAATGGCCAGAAATAGTCCTAAAATCGACACTGAAACAGCCCAAACAGGTCAAAATTGCATTATTGGGGAAAACATCAGAAAAATCCAGCAAAAGTAAACCTTAGCACCAGGAAATTGCATAAAACCACACTAGAAAAACACAGAAATCTCCAGAAATTGCACCAAAAATGGCCAGAAAACTCGAATATCTGCCCCAAAACCCAGGGAGTGACCTGGACTTTCTAAGGAAAAAAGTGGAAAAATACCTGGGCAAACTTCCAAGGAAATGGCTCAATCCCAAAAGTTTTGGGGGTCTCCCAGTTCCATTTTGGGAAATTTTGGGGTTTTCTGGAACCATTTTTTGAAGGTTTTGGGAACCTAAAGCTCCAATCCCAAAATTTGGGGGGTCAGAGGGGTTTGGGGGTTTTATGGGATTTTGGGGGTTTTAGGAGGCGGTTTGGGGGGTCTCAGGGTGGATTTTGGGGTTTTTGGGAGGTTTTGGGGTCCTAAAGGATCAAGCTCAGAATTTTTGGGGTCTCTCAGTTCCATTTTTGGAAATTTTGGGGTCTCTCAGTTCTATTTTGGGGATTTTGGGGTCTCCCAGTTCCATTTTGGGGGATTTTGGGGTCCTAAGCTCCAATCCCAAAAGTTTTGGGGTCTCCCAATTCCATCTTGGGGGATTTTGGGTTTCTAAACCTCCAACCCCAAAAGCTTTGGGATCTCTCAGTTCCATTTTGAGATCCCAAAACCCAAAATAATCTCTAAAAATCTCTGAAAAAACCCAAAAAAAACCCCAAAACCCCTCAAAAAAGCCCCCAAAAACCACCCCAAAAATCCTAAAAAACCCAAAAAACCACCCAAAATCCCTAAAAAACCCCAAAATCCTAAAAAAACCCGAAAAAAACCCAAAAATCCTAAAAGGCCCAAAAAGTCGACCCCAAAAGTCTCTAAAAAAACCAAAAAAAACCGAAAAAAAATCCCTAAAAATGCCTAAAAAACCCCAAAAATCACTAAAAACCCAAAAACCCCAAAAAGCTCCCTAAAAGCCCAAAAAATCCCCAAAATCCCTAAAAAACCCTAAAAACCCCAAAAACCCCAAAAATCCTAAAAAGCCCAAAAAAAACCCCAAAAACATCCCTAAAATCCCCAAAAAGCCCTAAAAACTCCAAAAACCCCCAAAAATCCTAAAATCCCAAAACCCTAAAAACCTCCAAAACCCCCAAAAATCCCCCAAAAACCCAAAACCCCTAAAGATTCCTTAAAACTCCAAACCCCTCCAAAAATCCCTAAAAAACCTAAACCTCCCCCAAAATCCCTAAAAACTCCAAAAAAACCCAAAAGCCCAAAAACCCCTAAAACTCCAAAAAAGCCCCAGAAAATCCCAAAAAATCCTAAGAAGCCCCAAAATATCCTAAAATCCCCAAAAAGCCTAAAAACTCAAAAACCCCCAAAATCCCTAAAATCCCCAAAAACCCCTTAAAAGCTCAAAAAAAACCCCCAAAAATCCTAAAAAACCCCAAAATCCTAAAAACCTACAAAACCCCAAAAATTCTCAAAGACGCCAAAATCCTAAAGAAAAACAAATAAACCTTGGAAAACCTAAAACCCTAAAAACCCAAAAAACCTAAAAACTCCAAAAACCCATAAAACCCCAAAAATCCCTAAAAACTCCAAAAACCCCTAAAAGCCCTAAGAAAGCCCCAAAAATCAAGTAAAACCCCCAAAATCCTAAAAAGCCTAAAAGCGCACAAAAGCCCTCAAAAGTCCCTAAAACCCCAAAAATCCCTTAAAAACCCCAAAAACCCCAAAAATCCCAAAAGGTCCTAAAGGCCCCCAAAAAAATCCTAAAACCCTAAAATCCTAAAAAACCCCAAAAGTCCCTAAAAAACCCCAAAAACTTCAAAAACCCCAAAACCCCTAAAATCCTAAAAAACCCAACCCCCTAAAAATACCTAAAAAGCCCTAAAAACCTCAAAAATACCTAAAAACAAAAAAACCCAAAAACCCCCAAAATCCCTTAAAATCCCTAAAACCCCCAAAAATCCCTAAAACTCCCAAAAACCCAAAAATCCTAAAACCCCAAAACCCATAAAAACTCCAAAAAACCCCAAAATCCCTAAAGACCCCTAAAACCCCAAAAAACCCCAAAATCCCTAAAATCCCTAAAAACCCTAAAAACTCAAGAAAACCCTAAAAATCCCTTAAAAACCCAAAAACCCTAAAAAACCCAAAAAGCCCCAAAACCCCAAAAAACCCCAAAAACCCTAAAACCCCAAAAAACCCAAAATCCCTAAAAAACAAAAACAAAATAAACCCCAAAAACCCTAAAAACCCCAAAAATCCCTAAAAATCCTAAAAACCCCAAACAATCCCTATAAAACCCAAACCCCCAAACCCCCAAACCCCCAAGCCCGACCTGGTTGCAGGCGCCGCCGAGGAGCCCGGCACTGCTGCGGGCAGCGGGCGGAGCCGCAGGAGGCGCCGCCCCAGCCGGGCGGGCACTGGCAGCGGCCCCGGGGGCAGGCAGCGGCCGCGGCCCGAGCAGCCGCCCGGGCACAGCGACGCGCTCCAGCTGGCGTTGAAGCCCAGCAGGTTGTAGTTGGCGTCGCTGAACAGGTGCAGCAGCATCTGCGGAGGGAGAGAGAGAAAAAAATTGGGTTATTTTGGGGATTTTTTTTTTTAGATTTTTCGGGGATTTTTTGTGATTTTTCTGATTTTTGGAGATTTTTGGGGATTTGTTTGAGATGTTTTTGGGATTTTTGGGGTTTTTTGGGGGATTTTGGAATTTTATTGGTGATTTTTCTTGTGATTTTGGGGATTTTTTGGAGATTTTTGGGGATTTGTTGGAGATGTTTTTGGGATTTTTTGGGATTTTGGGGATTTTGGAGATGTTTTTTTTGTGATTTTGGTATTTTATTGGGGATTATTTTGTGATTTTTGGGGATTTTGGTGATTTTGTGATTTTTGGAGATTTTTGGGGGTTTTGGAGATGTTTTGGGATTTTTTGGGATTTTTTGTGATTTTGAGGATTTTTGGAGATTTTTGGCATTTTTGGAGATTTTTGGAGATGTTTTGGAGATTTTTGGGGGTTTTTGGGATTTTGGATTTTTATTGGGGATTATTTTCTGTGATTTTTGGAAATTTTTAGATTTTTCGAGATTTTTGGGGGATTTTGGGGATTTTGGGATTTTTGGGATTTTGGAATTTTATTGGTGATTTTTTTGTGATTTTTGGGGATTTTGGGGGATTTTGGAGATTTTTTGGGATTTTTGGAGATTTTTTGGGATTTGTTGGAGATGTTTTGGTATTTTTTTGTGAATTTTTTTGTGATTTTGGAATTTTATAGGGGATTTTTTGGGATTTTTGGAGATTTTTGGGGATTTTTGGAGATGTTTTGGGATTTTTTTTGGGATTTTAGGGGATTTTTGGAGATTTTTTTGTGATTTTTTGTGATTTTGGAATTGTATTGGGGATTAATTTTTGTGGTTTTGGGGATTTTTGGAGATGTTTTTGGAATTTTTGGGATTTTGGAATTTTATTGGGGATTATTTTTGTGATTTTTGGGGATTTTTGGGGATTTTGGAAATTTTTGGGATTTTTCGGAGATTTTTGGGACTTTTTGTGATTTTTTTGTGATTTTCAGAATTTTATTAGGGATTGTTTTGGGGGATTTTGGGGATTTCTTGGAGATGTTTTTGGAATTTTGGGATTTTGGAATTTTGTTGAGGATTATTTTGCGATTTTTGGGGATTTTTGGGATTTTGGAGATTTTTGGAGATGTTTTTGGGATTTTTGGGGATTTTGGGGATTTTTGGGATTTTTGGAGATTTTTGTGATTTTTGTGATTTTTGGAATTGTATTGGGGATTATTTTTTGTGGTTTTGGGGGATTTTTTGGAGATGTTTTTGGAATTTCTTTGGGATTTTTTTGGGATTTTTCTGGGATTTTTGGAATTTTATTGGGGATTATTTTTGTGATTTTTGGGGATTTTTGGGGGATTTTTGGAGATTTTTTGGGGGATTTTGGGGGATTTTTTGGAGATGTTTTTGGGATTTTTTGGGATTTTTTGTGATTTTGGAATTTTATAGGGATTTTTGGGGATTTTTTGGGATTTTGGGGATTTTTGGGGATTTTTGGGGATTTTTGGGGATTTTTAGTGATTTTTGGAATTTTATTCGAGATTTTGTTTTTGTGATTTTTGGGGATTCTTTGGAGATGTTCTTGGGATTTTTTGGGGGATTTTTTGGGACTTTTGGGGATTTTTGGAGATTTTTTTTGTGATTTTTTTGGTGATTTTTGGAATTTTATTGGGGATTTTTTTTTTTTATTTTTGTGATTTTTTTTTGTGATTTTTTGGGGATTTTTTTGGAGATTTTCTAAGGGATTTTTTGGTGATTTTTTGAGGTGCTTGGGGGTTTTTTGTGATTTTTGGCGATTTTTTAGAGATGTTTTTGGGATTTTTTGGGATTTTTTGGGGATTTTTGGAATTTTATCGGGGATTTTTTTTGTGATTTTTGGGGATTTTTGGAGATTTTTTTGTGATTTTTTTTGTGATTTTTGGAATTTTATTCGGGATTTTGTTTTTGTGATTTTTGGGGATTTTTTGGGGATGTTTTTGGGATTTTTTGGGGACTTTTTTGGGATTTTTGGGGATTTTTGGAGATTTTTTTGTGATTTTTGGAATTTTATTGGGATTATTTTTTTGTGATTCTTGGGGACCAAAAATTATTTTAAAAAATTCCAAAACATCCCAAAAAATCCCAAAAAACTCTCCCAAATTCCCAGCTGTTTGTACCTTTCCGAGGTGGCCTCGAGGGGGCGGGCAGGGAGCTGCCGCTCAGGGCCGCCAGCAGGGGAGCCGCGGGGGAGCCAAAAACATCCCAAAGAATCCCAAAAAATCCCCAAAAAAATTTTTTAAAAATCCCTAAACAAAAATACAAATCAAAAAAAATTCCCAAAAAAAATCCTCCAAAAATCCCCAAAAAATCCTCCAAAAATCCCCAAAAAATCAGAAATAAATCCCAAAAAATCAGAAAAAAAATCTCCAAAAAATCCCAAAAATCCCAAATTTTTTTTAAAAATTCCAAAAATTCCCAAAAACTCCCCAAATTCCCAGCTGTTGGTACCTTTCCGAGGTGGCCTCGAGGGGGCGGGCAGGAGCTGCCGCTCAGGGCCGCCAGCAGGGGGCTGAGGCAGAGCCAAAAATCCCAAAGAATCCCAAAAATCCCCAAAAATTTTTTTTAAAAAATCCCCAAACAAAAATACAAATCCCAAAAAAAATCCTCCAAAAATCCCCAAAAAATCCCAAAAAAATCCTCCAAAAATCCCCAAAAAATCAGAAATAAATCCCAAAAAATCAGAAAAAAATCTCCAAAAAATACAAAAAAAATTTTTTTTAAAAATTCCAAAAAATTCTCAAAAACTCTCCCAAATTCCCAGCTGTTGGTACCTTTCCCGAGGTGGCCTCGAGGGGGGCGGGCAGGGAGCTGCCGCTCAGGGCCGCCAGCAGGGGGCTGAGGGCAGAGCCAAAAAAATCCCAAAGAATCCCAAAAAAATCCCCAAAAATTTTTTAAAAAATCCCCAAACAAAAATACAAATCCCAAAAAAATCCTCCAAAAATCCCCAAAAATCCCAAAAAAATCCTCCAAAAATCCCCGAAAAATCAGAAATAAATCCCAAAAATCAGAAAAAATCTCCAAAAATACAAAAAAATTTTTTAAAAATTCCAAAAATTCTCAAAACTCTCCCAAATTCCCAGCTGTTGGTACCTTTCCGAGGTGGCCTCGAGGGGGGGCGGGCAGGGAAGCTGCGCTCAGGGCCGCCAGCAGGGGGCTGAGGCGGAGCCAAAAAATCCCAAAGAATCCCAAAAAATCCCAAAAAATATTTTTAAAAAATCCCTAAACAAAAATACAAATCAAAAAAAAATTCCCAAAAAAAATCCTCCAAAAATCCCCAAAAAATCCTCCAAAAATCCCCAAAAAATCAGAAATAAATCCCAAAAAATCAGAAAAAAATCTCCAAAAAATCCCAAAAAATCCCAAATTTTTTTTAAAAAATTCCAAAAAATTCCCAAAAACTCCCCCAAATTCCCAGCTGTTGGTACCTTTCCCGAGGTGGCCTCGAGGGGGGCGGGCAGGGAGCTGCCGCTCAGGGCCGCCAGCAGGGGGCTGAGGGCAGAGCCAAAAAAATCCCAAAGAATCCCAAAAAAATCCCCAAAATTTTTTTTAAAAAATCCCCCAACAAAATACAAATCCCAAAAAAAATCCTCCAAAAATCCCCAAAAAATCCCAAAAAATCCTCCAAAAATCCCCAAAAATCCCAAAAAATCCTCCAAAATCCCCAAAAATCAGAAATAAATCCCAAAAATCAGAAAAAATCTCCAAAAATACAAAAAAATTTTTTTAAAAATTCCAAAAATTCTCAAAAACTCTCCCAAATTCCCAGCTGTTGGTACCTTTCCGAGGGTGGCCTCTGAGGGGGGGGCGGGCAGGGAGCTGCCGCTCAGGGCCGCCAGCAGGGGGCTGCGGGCGGAGCCAAAAAAATCCCAAAAAAACTCAAAAATTATTTTAAAAAATTCCAAAAAATCCCAAAAAATTCCCAAAAACCCTCCCAAATTCCCAGCTGTTGGTACCTTTCCCGAGGTGGCCTCGAGGGGGGCGGGCAGGGAGCTGCCGCTCAGCGCCGCCAGCAGGGGGCTGCGGGTGGAGCCCCCGTCGTACACGAACAGGTAATCGTAGGTGCACTCCGTGTCCATGAAGGTGAAGGTCAGCAGGATCCTGTGCCGGGGCTGGGAGCTGCCAAAACCGCCAAAATGAGTCAGCAAAAAAATCCCGGCCTCGAAATCCCAAAAAAACCCCATCAAAATGGCGGAATCCCAAAGAAATGCCATAGGGATGCCGTAAGGGAGGGGGCTGGGAGGAGGGCGCCCCTGGCGGATAGGAGGTCTGGCGGTGGGGATTTTGGTAGCCAATTTTTAGGCGGTTTTAGGGTCTCCCTCAGGGGGTTTTGGGGTTGTTTTTTTTGGAGTTTGGGGCAGATTTTGGGGTGCTGGTGATTTTGGGGTGGATTTTGGGGTTTCTCGGGTGGATTTTGGGTTTCTGGGATCGATTTTGGGGTGGACTTTGGGGTTTCTGAGGTTGATTTTGAGGTTTCTGGGGTCGATTTTGGGGTTTGTTTTAGGGTTTCTGGGCTCCGATTTTGGGGGTCTCTATGGGGATTTTGGGTCTCTCTGAGGAGTTTTTGCGGCAGTTTTGGGTTTCTCTGAGGGACTTTGGGGTCCGGGGGTTTCGAGCGCCCAATCCGATTTTGGGGTGGGATTTGGGGTTTCTAGTGTCGATTTTGGGAGTTTTATTTTGGGGTTTCTGGGGTGGATTTTGTGGTTTCTGGGGCCGATTTTGGGGTCTCTCTGTGGGGATTTTGGGTCTCTCTGAGGGGGATTTGGAGGCAGTTTTTGGGTTTCTCTGAGGGATTTTGGGGGTGCGGGGGGTTTTCGGAGGCGCCCAACCCGATTTTGGGGTCGATTTTGGGGTTCTGGGCTCGATTTTGGCGTTTATTTTGGGGTTTCTGGGGTCGATTTTGGGGTTGATTTTGGGGTTTTTAGGGTCCGTTTGGGGTTTCTGGGCTCGATTTTGGGGTTTATGGGCTCGATTTTAGGTTTCTCTGAGGGGATTTTGGGGTCCGGGGGGGGTTTTCGGGGGGCGCCCAAGCCGATTTTAGGGGTAGATTTTGGGTTTTCTGGGGTCCATTTTGGGGTTTCTGGGGTCGATTTTAGGTCTCTCTGAGGAGTTTTGCGGCAGTTTTGCGTTTCTCTGAGGGGATTTTGGGGTCCGGGGGGTTTTCGGGGACGCCCAAGCCGATTTTGGGGTGGGATTTGGGGATCTGGGGCTCGCTCACCCTCGATGAGCCACTCGCAGTTGCCGTTGACAGAGTAGTTGCCGGGGCCGTCGGTGACGAAGCCGCGGGCTCCCCGCAGCACCCGGCGCTGCCCTTTGCAGTCCCCGCCCCTGATCGGGGGCGGGACCCCCAAAAAAACCCCAAAAAACCCCAAAAGCGGCAGCGCCGGCAGCAGCCCGGGGACCCCCATGGCTCCAGGTGGGGCTGGAGGAGAAAATTTTGGGGTTAAAAGGAGAAGAATCGGTGGAGGGGGAGGCGGGAAAAACGTTTTAGAGGTTGGAAGGGGATCCGAAGGACAAATTCTAAAAATCTCACAAAAACAAAAAATACGAAAGAGCACGGGGATCCTCCCCAAAATCTCACAGGGATCCCAGAAAAACCCCGCAAAACCCCAAGATCCCACAAGGATCAACCCAAAACACCCCAAAAATGCCTCAACCCCCCCAAAGCCCTTTAAACCCCACAAGGATCCCCTCAAATGCCTCAAAAACCCTCATATACCCCAAAAACCCCTCAAACACCCCAAAACCCCTCAAATACCTCAAAAATCCCTCAAATGCCTCAAAAATCCCTCAAACACCTCAAAAACCCTCAAGCACCCCAAAAAACCTCAAACACCTCAAAAAACCGTCAAACACCCCAAAAACTCTCAGATACCTCAAAAATTCTCAAACACCCCAAAAACTCTCAAATACCTCAAAAATTCTCAAACACCCCAAAAACTCTCAAATACCTAAAAAACCCCTCAAATACCTCAAAAACCCTCAAACACCCCAAAAATCCCTCAAGCACCCCAAAAACCCTCAAACAACCCAAAAAACCCTCAAACACCCCAAAAACTCTCAAATACCTAAAAAAACCTCGAATACCTCAAAAACCCTCAAACACCCCAAGAATCCCTCAAACACCCCAAAAACCCTCAAACAACCCAAAAACCCTCAAACACCCCAAAAATTCTCAAATACCTCAAAAACTCTCAAACACCCCAAAAACTCTCAAACTCCCCAAAAACCCCCAAAATTTATGGGCTACACTCCTAAAATTCTGAATTTCCCCAGGACACCCAAATCTCCTCAGGACCCCCAAAATTTCCTCAGGATCTGCCAAAATCTCCTCAGGATCCTCTCGGGACCCCCCCCCAAAAAATCCCCCTCAGGCATTTCAGGATTCCCCAAATTTCCCCCAAACTTTGACGATGCCCTCAGGGATCCCCAAAATTTCCCCAAATTTCCTCAGGATGCCCTCAGCACCCCTAAAATTCCTCAAGGCCCCTCAGAATTTCCCAAAAAACCCTCAACATTTTCTCAGCACCCCAAAATCCCCTCATCCCCTCAGGACCCCCCAAAACCTCTGAAGACCCCTCAGAATTCCCTCCAAAAATCCTCAAGATCTTCTCAGCACCCCAAAATCCCTTCATCCCCTCAGACCCCCCCAAAATCATATGAAGACCCCTCAGAATTCTCCCCAAAAACCTCCAAGATCCCCTCAGACCCCCAAAACCCCTCGGAATTTGCCCCCCAAAAACTCCTCACGACCCCTCAGAATTAACCCCAAAAACCCTCACGATCCCCTCAGACCCTCCCAAAACCCCTGAAGACCCTCGGAATTTCCCCAAAACTCCTCAAGATGTTCTCAGGACCCCCAAAACCGCCTCATCGCCTCACGATCCCTCACGACCGCCCATCCTCACGATTCCGCCTCCCCTCATCCTCACCGTCCCCCACCGGGCCCGCAGAAGTCCCGCAGGCCTCACGGGCTTTGCCAGGCCCCGGGAAGCAGCGAAAGCTCGGAGAGGCCGATGAGGGAGCTCCGCTGAAGCGCCGAGAAGCGGCGATAAAGTCGCGACAGAGCCGCGATAGAGCGGCGATAGGCGCAGCCCCTTCCCTCAGCGGCTCCTGAGGCGGTGGCGGCGGGAGGGGCAGGGCTCAACGAGGGCAGAGGGCCAGAAAGAAGGCAGGAAATGCGGCGTGAGGGGCAAATGGGCGTGGTCATGGAGGGGCGTGGTTTAGGAGCAGGAACGGAGGAAAATTTGGCGGTTTTGGGGTGAAAAATCCGAAATTTGGGACAGAAAACGTCCCTGGGGGTCGCCTTCATCCTCCCTCATCCTCATCCTCATCCTCGAACCCGCTCCTCAGGTCCCGTTTCCCGGTGAGAAAATTGGGGATTTTTTTGGGGTGAAAAACCAGGAATTTGGGACAGGCCGCCTCCCCAAGGGCTCTCCTGATCCCGAGGGCGGGGCTGGGATGGGCGTGGTTTAATTTAATGGGTGTGGCTTTAATATTCAAATTTATTAATGGGCGGGCTCCGTGTGGGGAGCGCTGTGCATGACGTCATCCCGCTTTTATGGGCGTGGCCTATATGCAAACAGCGCGGGTTTGTGGGCGGGGTCTGCGCCATAAAGGTGAAGTGTGGGCGTGGTCTGCGCTGTGAATGGGCTGTGGGCGTGGTCTGTGCCATAAAAGGTTAAATGTGGGCGTGGTCTGCGCTGTGAATGAGCTGTGGGCGTGGTCTGTGCCATAAAAGGAATTGTGTGGGCGTGGTGTCTGTCACTGTGGGCGTGGTTTATGGATTTGTGGGCGTGGCTTTGCCCATTTATGGTAAAGTGCCCATTTATGGCGGCTTTGGGCGGTGGGCGTGGCTCCAAGCCATCCTGCTGTTTGATTGGCGTGGTTTTCTAATTAATTAACCTCATTAGCGCTGTCCAATCGCGGTGGGCGTGGCTTAACAGCGCAGCCCCGCCCCTCCTGTGGAGCCCCGCCCCTTGGGGCGTGTCCCTGTCGCAGTGGGCGTGGCCAGCGCGGGGCCGGGGGCGATGGGGCTGCGGCCGGGGGGGATTTTGGGGGATTTGGGGGTCCCAGGGGGATTTTGGGGGTCCCGAGGGGATTTTGGGGCTCCCCGGCTCTGCTGCCGCTGCTGCTGCTGCTGCCCGCAGGGGCCGCCCCCAAATTCGTGCGGGGCCGGATCAGCACCAAAGAGGTGAGCGGGGATTTTATTTTTTTGGGGGAGGGGGGGGATTTGGGTTTTTTTGGGGGGTGGGATTGGGGACCCCCCGGGATGTAGGGGGTGGGAGGTGCGGGTTGATGTCGGGGTTTTGTGTCGCGACATTGGCCGGTTGTATCGCGATTTTCCCCAGCGTTAGGTGATGCTTAGTGGGATTCCCGCCTGATTTATGTCGCGATATCCCCCCAAATTTAGATCGGGACCCCCCCCCCCCCAAATTTAGATCGGACCTCCCAGATCACATCCGGACCCCCCCATTATATCAGGACCCCTCCCCAAATTTCTATCGGATCCCGCCATTTCTGTCGGGACCCCTCCCCAAATTAAACCGGACCCCTCCATTTCTATCGGACCCCCATCTTTATCAGGACCCCTCCCCAAATTACACCGGACGCCCCTTCGCGTTTTTGGGGGTCCCCAGGGGGTCTCGAACCCTCCCTCCCTCCCGTTGCCATGGACACGCGGCGCGGGGCGTTGCCATGGAAACCGCGGGAAATTTTGGGTCTGGGGTCTCCGGGGGAGATTCTTGGGGAGTTTTGGGGGGTCATGAATGGGGTCTGGGGAATTTTTGGGGGCGAATTTGGGTCAGGGGGTCTCATTTGGGTCTGAGGGTCTGAATTGGGTCTGGGGTCTCCATTTGGGTCTGGGGGTCTGAATTGGGTCTGGGGTCTGAATTGGGTCTGGGGTCTCCATTTGGGTCTGGGGTCTGGTCTGAATTGGGTCTGGGGTCCCCATTTGGGTCTGGGGTCTCATTTGGGTCTAGGATCCCCAATTGGGTCTGGGGTCTGAATTGGGTCTGGGGTCCCGAAGGTGGGTCTGGGGTCCAAATTGGTTCTGGGTTCCCGAATTGGGTCTGAGGTCTGAATTGGGTCTGGGGTCTGAATTGGGTCTGGGGTCTCAATTGGGTCTGGGGTCTGAATTGGGTCTGGGGTCTCCATTTGGGTCTGGGTTCCCGAATTGGGTCTGGGGTCTGAATTGGGTCTGGGGTCTCAATTGGGTCTGGGGTCTGAATTGGGTCTGGGGTCTCCATTTGGGTCTGGGTTCCCGAATTGGGTCTGAGGTCTGAATTGGGTCTGGGGTCCTGGAATTGGGTCTGGGGTCTCATTTGGGTCTGGGTTCCCGAATTGGATTCTAGGGTCCCAGGTGGGTCTAGGGGTCTGAATTGGGCCTGGGGTCCCAGGTGGGTCTGGGGTCTGAATTGGGTCTGGGGTCTCCCCAGGACTGGGTGTTCCTCACCCGTTTCTGTTTCCTCTCCGATTTCGGCCGCCTCGATTTCCACTTCCGCTACCCCGAGGTGAATTTGGGGAGGGGGCTCCGGGGGTCGGGGGAAGCTGGTTCTCCCAAAGCCCCCAGACCCAAATAAATCCCCAACCCCAAATACCCCTACAGGCCCCAGACCCAAATAAAGCCCCAGACCCAAATAACCCCTGAAGCCCCAGACCCAAATAAAGCCCCCAGACCCAAATACCCCTGAAGCCCCCAGACTCAAATAAACCCCACAGCCCCAAGTAAAGCCCCAGACCCAAATATCCCCCAAACTCCCTTGAAGCCCCCAGACCCAAATAAACCCCCAGACCCAAATACCTCCTGAAGCCCCAGACCCAAATAAACCCCACAGCCCCAAGTAAAGCCCCAGCCCCAAATACCCCTGAAGCCCCAGACTCAAATAAACCCCCAGACCCAAATACCCCTAGAAGCCCCCAGACTCAAATAAACCCCACAGCCCCAAGCCCCCAGACCCAAATATCCCCCAAACTCCTTGAAGCCCCCAGACCCAAATAAAGCCCCAGACCCAAATCCCCACAAAGCCCCCAGCCGCAAATAAAGCCCCCAGACTCTCCTGAAGCCCCCAGCCCCAAATCCGCCCCCTCGCCGTGAGACCCCTCCCCAATTTAGGCCAAGTGCTGCCAGAACATTCTGCTCTACTTGACGACCCCTCCCAGTGGCCCGCGGTCTACAGGAGGGGCGGGCAAAGATGCGAATGGGTCTGGGGGCTTCGGGGGCGGAATTGGGGCTGGGGGCTTCGGGGCTTAATTGGGTCTGGGGGCTTTATTTGGGTCAGGGGTTATTTGGGTCTGGGGGCTTTATTTGGGTCGGGGGTTATTTGGGTCTGGGGCTTTTGGGACCCTCCCAGTGGCCCGCGAGTCTACAGGGGGCAAGGTGAGAATTGGGTCTGGGGGCTTCGGGGAGGGGGCGGAATTGGGGCTGGGGGCTTCCAGGGGTTAATTGGGGCTGGGGGTTTTATTTGGGTCTGGGGACTTCAGGGGGATTTGGGGCTGGGGGCTTCAGGGAGTTTGGGAAAATGTTTGGGTCTGGGGGCTTGATTTGAGGCTGGGGGCTTTGGGGAGGACTTGGGTCTGGGGGCTTTACTTGGGGCTGGGGGCTTTTGGAAGGGATTTGGGTCTGGGGGCTTCACGGAGTTCTAGAGACCATGGAGAGGCTGGGGGTTATTTGGGTCTGGGGGCTTCGGGGAGTCTGGGGGTTATTTGGGTCTGGGGGCTTCAGGAGTCTGGGGAATATTTGGGTCTGGGGGCTTCGGGGGAGTCTGGGGGTTATTTGGGTCTGGGGGTTTCATAGGGGTCTGGGGGTTATTTGGGTCTGGGGGCTTAGGGGAGTTTGGGGGAATATTTGGATCTGAGGGCTTTATTTGGGTCTGGGGGCTTTGAGAGGGCACTGGGATTTATTTGGGTCTGGGGTCTCTGGGCTATTCCGCGGGGAATTTGGGGAGGGATCTCAGGGAATTTGGGGAGGGTCTCGGCTCTAAAATTTGGGGATTTTGGGCTCTTTTGGGGTTTTGGGGTCTAAAATCTCCGGGTTTTTTGGGGAGGGGTCTCGGGGGTCTGGAGGAATTTGGGGAGGGGTCTCAGCGAATTTGGGGAGGGGTCTCAGCGAATTTGGGGAGGGGTCTCCAGGACTGCCTGGCCAAGGAGGCCGTGATCCGGCCCGAGAACAACCAGGTGATCAACCTGACCACGAGCTACGCCTGGTCCGGCTGCCAGGTGCCGAATTGGGTCTGGGGCTTCGCGGCAATTCGGGGAGGGTCGCAGGGAATTCGGGGAGGGTCGCAGGGAATTTGGGGAGGGTCGCAGCTCCCAAATTTTGTGATTTTGGGGTTTTGGGGGTTTTTGAAGGTCTAAAATCCGGGTTTTTGTGGGGAGGGTCTCGTAGGTCCGGGGAATTTGGGGAGGGGTCTTTGGGAATTTGGGGAGGGGTCTCAGGGGAATTTGGGGAGGGGTCTTTGGGAATTTGGGGAGGGGTCTCAGCACCCAAATTTTGGAGGTTTTGCTTTTTGGGGCTTTTTGGGGTATAAAAACTCCGGGTTTTTTGGGGAGGGGTCTGGGGTGTCCCGGGAATTTGGGGAGGGGTCACGCAGGGAATTTGGGGGAGGGTCGCAGGGAATTTGGGGAGGGTCTCATGGAATTTGGGGAGGGTCTTTGGGAATTTGGGGAGGGGTCTCAGCACCCAAATTTTGGAGGTTTTTTTGGTTTTTGGGGCTTTTTCAGGGTGTAGAATCTTCGGGTTTTTTGGGGAGGGGTCTGGGGTGTCCGGGGAATTTGGGGAGGGGTCTCAGGTGAATTTGGGAGGGGTCTCGGGGAATTTGGGAGGGTCTCAGCTCCCAAATTTTGAGGGATTTTAAGACTTTTTTGGGCTCTTTTGGGGCTTTTTGGGGTGTAAAAACAACGGGTTTTTTTGGGGAGGGGTCTCGTAGATCCGGGGAAATTTGGGGAGGGGTCCCGGGGAATTTGGGGAGGGGTCTCGGGGAATTTGGGGAGGGTCTCAGCTCCCAAATTTTGGGTGTTTTCGGGCTTTTTGGGGGCTTTTTGGGGGCATTTTGAGGCTCTTTGTGACTTTTTTGAGGCTTTTTCGGGGTGTAGAAACTCCGGGTTTTTTTGGGGAGGGGTCTTGTGTGTCCCGGGAAATTTGGGGAGGGGTCTCAGGGGTCGCAGGGAATTTGGGGAGGGTCTCAGCTCCCAAAATTTGAGGATTTTAGGTCTTTTTTGGCGCATTTTGAGGCTTTTTGAGGCTTTTTGGTGCTTCTTCGGGGTGTAGAACCTCTGGGCTTTTTTGGGGCGGGATCTCAGGGAATTTGGGGCGGGGTCCCAGGGAATTTGGGGAGGGGTCTCAGCGAATTTGGGGCGGGGTCTCAGCCCCCCAAATTTGAGGATTTTTGCGTTTTTTCGGGGCTTTTTTTATTCTAAAAAAATCGGATTTTTGGGGTTTTTGAGGCTTTTTCGGGCTGTAGAACCTCCGGGTTTTTTTTTGGGGAGGGGTCTCGGGGGTCCCGCGGTCCCCGAATTTGGGTCTGGGGTCTCGGCAGGTGCTGCCGGGGGTCTCGGGGCGGGTCCTGAGCTGCTCCAGCGGCCGCAGCTTCCGCTCGGTGCGGGAGCGCTGGTGGTACGTGGCGCTCAGCAAGTGCGGGGTGAGTCCCCCCAAAAATCCCAAAACCGCCCCAAAAAATCCCAAAACCGCCCCAAGAAAACCCCAAAATTGCCTCGAAAACATCAAAACCTCGAAATCGCCCCAAAATCACCCCAAAAACGGCCCAAAACCACCCCAAAAAAACCCAAAATCGCCCCGAAAACATCAAAAACCTCAAAAATCACCCCCAAAAAACCCCCAAAAATCCAAAATCGCCCCAAAAACACCAAAAACCTCGAAATCGCCCCAAAATCGCCCCGAAACCGCCCCAAAAAAATCCAAAATCGCCCGAAAACATCAAAAACTTCGAAATCGCCCCAAAATCACCCCAAAAACGGCCCAAAACCGCCCCAAAAAAACCCCAAAATCGCCCCGAAAACATCAAAACCCTTGAAATCGCCCCAAAATCACCCCAAAAACCCAAAACCGCCCCAAAAAAACCCCCAAAATCGCCCCAAAACATCAAAAACCTCGAAATCGCCCCAAAATCACCCAGAAACGACCCCAAAAAATCCTAAATCACCCCAAAAAATCAAAAACCTGAAAATCTCCCCAAAAACGGCCCCAAAAAACCCGAAAATCACCCGAAAATATCCAAAAATCACCCCGAAACAGCCCAAAAACCCCAAAATCACCCCAAAATATCCCAAACCGCCCCAAAAACCCAAAATCGCCCCAAAAACACCAAAACTTCGAATCACCCCAAAATCACCCGAAAAATCCCCAAAATCCCCAAAAACCCAAAAATCCCCCAAAACCGCTCCAAAAAACACCTAAAATCAAAAAATAAACCTAAAAAACCCTAAAAACTTCCCCCCAAAAATCCCCAAAATTTGCAAAAAAATCCCAAAAATCCCCCAACCCTCCCAAACCCCCCAAAAACCCAAAAACCCCAAAACCAAAAAAAATCCCCCAAAAATCCCAAAATTCTCCCAAAAACCATTAAAAAACCCGAAAAAACCAAAAATAAACCTTAAAAACCCCCAAACCTCCCCCCAAAAATTCCCAAAAAATCCCAAAAAATCTCGGAAATCCCCCAGCGCTCCCCGAACCCCCAAAACCCCAAAAACCCCAAAAATCCCCCCCAGGGCGGGGGCTGGAGCTGGAGTACGAGATGGTTCTGACCAACGGCGACTCCTTCTGGACCCGGCACTTCTCTGCCGACGAGTTCGGTGCGGGGAATTGGGGCGGGGGGCTTCGATGGGGCTGGGGGCTTCGGTTTGGGGCTGGGGGCTTCGATGGGGCTGGGGATTTGGGAGTGGGGCTGGGGGCTCGGTTTGGGGCTGGGGGATTTGGGGGTAAGGCTGGGGAGCTTCGATTTGGGGCTGGGGGATTTGGGGGAGTGGGGCTGGGGAGGCTTCGGTTTTGGGGCTGGGGGCTTTGGCTGGGGCGGGGGAATTTAGGGGAATTGGGGCTGGGGGCTTCAATTGGGGCTGGGGGCATCAGTTGGGGCGGGGGGATTTGGGGGGAGTGGGGCTGGGGGCTTCAATTGGGGCGGGGGGCTTCAGTGGGGCTGGGGGCTTCGGCTGGGGCTGGGGGATTTGGGGGAGTGGGGCGGGGGGCTTCAATTGGGGCTGGGGTCTTCAATTGGGGCTGGGGGCTTCAATTGGGGCGGGGGAGCTTCAATTGGGGCTGGGGGCTTCGATTGGGGCTGGGGGATTTGGGGGAGTGGGGCGGGGGCTTCAATTGGGGCTGGGGTCTTCAATTGGGGCTGGGGGCTTCAATTGGGGCAGGGGAGGCTTCGAATTGGGGCTGGGGAGCTTCGGTTGGGGCTGGGGGATTTGGGGGGAGTGGGGCTGGGGGCTTCAATTGGGGCTGGGGGCTTTGAGGAATTTGGGGCAGATTTGGGGCTGGGGGCTGCGATTTGGGTCTAGGGGGCTTCGCTTGGGTTTTCATTTGGGTCTGGGGGCTTCGGGCACTGTCGGGATTCATTTGGGTCTGGGGGCTTCATTTGAGGCCATTTCGGGGGCTTTTGGGGCTTTTTGGGGTCTAAAAACTCCGGGGGTTTTTTTTTTGGGGAGGGGTCTCAGGGAATTTGGGGAGGGGTCTCCAGGGATCCGGGGGAATTTGGGGAGGGGTCTCCAGGGAATTTGGGGAGGGTCTCATCTCCCAAAATTTTGCGGTTTTGGGGGATTTTTTCGGGTTTCATTTTTAGCCTAAAAAACCGGATTTTTGGGGTTTTTTGGGTTTTTTTGGGGTCTAAAAAGTCCGGGTTTTTTTGGGGTTGCTCTCTGGGCATCCCCCCGATTTTGGGGAGGGGTCTCGCGAAGCCCCCAGACCCAATTCCAGCCCCTCGCAGGTATCCTGGAGACCGACATCACCTTCCTGCTGATCTTCAGCCTCATCTTCCTCCTCTCCTGCTACTGCGGCTGTGAGCGCGGGGCGGGAATTTGGGGAGAGGGTCTCGGGGAGAGAATTTGGGGAGGGGTCTCCAGGGAATTCGGGGGAGGGTCTCAGGGAATTCGGGGAGGGTCTCAGCTCCCAAAATTTTGGGGTTTTCGGCTCTTGGGGTTTTTTGGGGCTTTTTGGGCATTTTTGAGATCTAAAATCCGGATTTTTTTGGAGGAGGGTCTCAGCAGTCTCAGGAATTTGGGGAGGGTCTCGGGGAATTTGGGGAGGGGTCTCGATGTGAATTTGGGGAGGGGTCTCAGGGAATTTGAGGAGGGGTCTCAGCTCCCAAATTTTGGAGGTTTTGGGGTTTTTCTGAGTCGTTTTTGGGTTTTTGGGGTTTTTAGGGTTCTAAAAACTCCGGGTTTTTTGGGGAGGGGTCTCGGGGAATTTGGGGAGGGGTCTCGGGAATTTGGGGAGGGGTCTCAGGAAATTTGAGGAGGGTCTCAGCTCCCAAATTTTGGGGGTTTTGGGGTTTTTTTGAGGCGTTTTTTGGGGTTTTTAGGGTTCTAAAAACTCCAGGTTTTTGGGGAGGGGTCTCTGGGAATTTGGGGAGGGGTCTCAGGGGAATTTGGGGGAGGGGTCTCGATGTGAATTTGGGGAGGGGTCTCAGGGAATTTGAGGAGGGTCTCAGCTCCCAAATTTTGGAGGTTTTGGGGTTTTTTGAGTCGTTTTTTGGGGTTTTTGGGGTTTTTAGGGTTCTAAAAACTCCGGGTTTTTGGGGAGGGGTCTCGAGGGAATTTGGGGGAGGGTCTCAGGGAATTTGGGGAGGGATCTCAGCTCCCAAATTTTGGGTTTTTGGGCTTTTTTTGTGATTTTTTTGAGGCTTTTTGGGGCTTTCTGCGGTTTAAAATCCTTTTTTTGGGGAGGGGTCTCAGGGAATTTGGGGAGGGGTCTCGATGTGAATTTGGGGAGGGGTCTCAGGGAATTTGAGGAGGGGTCTCAGCTCCCAAATTTTGGGGGGTTTGGGGGTTTTTTTGAGGCGTTTTTTTGGGATTTTAGGGTTCTAAAAACTCCGGGTTTTTTGGGAAGGGTCCTCAGGGAATTTGGGGAGGGGTCTCGATGTGAATTTGGGGAGGGTCTCCGGGAATTTGGGGAGGGTCTCACCCATCCCCCTCCCCAGACCGCCTCAAGGGGCGGCAGCTCCTCCACACGACCTACAAGATGTTCATGGCGGCGGCCGGGCTGGAGGGTGAGCAATTGGGTCTGGGGGCTTCGGGGGGAAGAATTTGGGTCTGGGGGCTTCGGGGGGTGTGAATTTGGGTCTCGGGGCTTCGGGACCTTTTTGGGGCAAAATTCGGGATTTTTTGGCTGGAGAAATTTGGGATTTTTGGGGGGGAATTTGGGGTTATTTGGGTCGGGAGGAATTGGGTCTGGGGGCTTCGGGGGGGGCGAATTTGGGTCTGGGGTCTTCGGGGGGAAAGAATTTGGGTCTGGGGGCTTCGGGGAGGAATTTGGGGGTTTTGGGGAGAAATTTTGGGGATTTTGGGGCAAATTTTGGGTTTTTGATGCAAATTTTGGGGGTTTTTTTGGGAATTTCAGGGTTTTGGGTCTGGGGGTCTCAAAGGGGGAATTTGGGGAGGGGTCTCGAGGGGGAATTTGGGGGAGGGGTCTCGGGGGAATTTGGGAGGGTCTCACCCCGTTTTAACGACCCCTCCCCAATTTTGGGGGGGTTTTTTGTGGAGTTCTTGGTGTAAATTTGGAGTTTTTTGGTGCAAATTTTTGGGGATTTTTAGGGAATTTCGGGGTTTTGGATCTGGGGGCTCGGGGGGAATTTGGGGAGGGTCTCGGGGGAATTTGGGGAGGGGTCTCACCCGTTTTAGCGACCCCTCCCCAATTTGGGCAGGTTTTGTGGAGTTTTGTAAATTTGGAGTTTTGATGCAAATTTTGGGGGTTGGAATTTCGGGTTTTGGGTCTGGGGCTCAGGGGAATTTGGGGAGGGTCCGGGGTTGGAGGGGTCTCGGGGGTGGGGAGGGTCTCACCTTGACCCCTCCCAATTTTGGGGGTTTTTGGAGTTTTGGAAAATTTTAGTTTTTGCAAATTTTGGGGATTTTGGGAATTTCGGGTTTGGTCTGGGGTCTCCAGGGGGGAATTTGGGGAGGGTCTCACCCCGTTTTAACGACCCTCCCAATTTTGGGCGGACTTGGGGTTTTTTATGGAGTTTTTGGTGTAGATTTTGAGGTTTTGATGCAAATTTTTGGGGGTTTTTTTGGGAATTTCGGGGTTTTGGGTCTGGGGTCTCGGGGGAATTTGGGGAGGGGTCTCGGGGGAATTTGGGGAGGGGTCTCGGGGAATTTGGGGAGGGGTCTCACCCCGTTTTTGTCGCCCCCTCCCCAGTTTTGAGCCTCCTGCTGAGCTGTGTCTACTGGGGTCAGTACGGCTGGGACGGGGTCGGGCACGGCCCCATCAAACTGCTGGGTACCGAAATTTGGGGGCCGAATTTTGGGAAATTTTGGGGGAATTCGGGAAATTTTGGAAAATTTTGGAAAATTTTGGAAAATTTTGGAAAATTTTGGAAAAATTTGGGAAAATTTGGGGAGGTTTGGGGTAAAAATTGGGGGTTTGGGGGGGGTTTGGGAGGGATTTCGGGGGAAAATTTGGGAGGGTTTGGAGGAAATTTTGGGGAAATTTGGGGGAATTTGGGAAAATTCTGGGAAATTTTGGGGGAGTTTGAGTAAAAATTGGGAGGTTTTGGGGGGATTTGAGGGAAAAAATGGGAAATTTGGGGAAATTTGGGGAAATTTGGGGGAAATTTGGAAAAAAATGGAGAAAAATTCGGGAAAATTTCGGGAAAATTTGGGATGTTTTAGGCAAATTTGGGGAGGTTCTGATGGGAATATTTTGGGAATTTTTTGGGAATATTTTGGGGTAATTTCTGGAATATTTTGGGGCGATTTTGGGATAATTTGGGAATATTTGGGGAATACTTTGGGAATATTTCGGGAATATTTTGGATAAATTGTATTTTGGGTATTTTTGGGAATATTTGGGGGTAATTTTGGGTTAATTTTGGGAATATTTTTGGTTAAATTTGGGAATATTTTGGGTTAATTTTGGGTCAATTTTGGGTTAATTTCGGTTCAATTTTGGGTTAATTTTTGGGTTAATTTCAGGATTAATTTTGGGTTAATTTTGGGGGGTTTGGGGGAATATTTTTGATTAATTTTGGGAATAGTTTGGGTTAATTTCGGGTGAGTTTTGGGTTAATTTCGGGTCAATTTTGGGAACATTTTGGGTTAATTTTGGGTTAATTTCAGGTTAGTTTTGGGCATATTTTGGTTTAATTTTTGGTCAATTTTGGGTCAATTTCGGGACAATTTTGGGTCAATTTTTGGGTTAATTTGGGGTTAATTTTGGGTTAATTTTTGGGTTAATTTTGGTTAATTTTGATTCAATTCCGGGTTATATTCGGGTCGATTTTGGATTAATTTTTGGGTTAATTTCAGGATTAATTTTGGGTTAATTTTGGGTTAATTTTGGGGGGTTTGGGGGAATATTTTTGGTTCATTTTGGGAATAGTTTGGCTTATTTTCGGGTCGGTTTTGGGTTAATTTCGGGTTAGTTTTGGGTTAATTTTGGGCATATTTTGGTTTAATTTCGGGTTAATTTTGGGTCAATTTTTGGGTTAATTATGGGAATATTTTGGGTTAATTTCAGGTTAATTTCGGGTCAATTTTGGGTTAATTTTTGGGTTGATTTGGGGTTAATTTTTGGGTTAATTTTGGTTAATTTTGGGTCAATTCCGGGTTATATTCGGGTCGATTTTGGGATAATTTTGGGTTAATTTTGGAGGAATATTTTTGTTTAATTTTGGGAATAGTTTGGGTCAATTTCGGGTCAGTTTTGGGTTAATTTCGGTTTAATTTTGGGATAGTTTTGGGAACATTTTTGGGTTAATTTTGGGATTAAGTTTGGATTAATTGCAGGACAATTTTGGGTTAATTCCGGGTCGGTTTTGGGTCAATTTCGGGTTAATTGTGGGTCGGTTTTGGGTCACTTTTGGGTTAATTTCGGGTGGGTTTTGGGTCAATTTCGGGTTAATTTCGGGTGGGTTTGGGGGAATATTTTTGATTAATTTTGGGAATAGTTTGGGTTAATTTCGGGTGAGTTTTGGGTTAATTTCGGGTCGGTTTTGGGTCAATTTTTGGGTTAATTTCGGGTTAGTTTTGGGAATATTTTGGTTAATTTTGGGAATAGTTTGGATTAATTTGGGTTAACTTTGGGTCAATTTCGGGGCAATTTTGGGTCAATTTTGGGTTAATTATGGGAATATTTTGGGTTAATTTCGGGTTAATTCCGGGTTAATTTTGGGTCAATTTGGGACAATTTTGGGTCAATTTTGGGTTAATTATGGGAATATTTTTGGTTAATTTCAGGTCAATTTTGAGTCAATTTTGGGTTAATTTCAGGTTAATTTCGTGTCAATTTTGGATTAATTTTGGGTTAATTTCAGGATTAATTTTGGGTTAATTTTGGGTTAATTTTGGGGGGTTTGGGGAATATTTTTGGTTAATTTTGGGAATAGTTTGGGTTAATTTCGGGTTAATTTCGGGTGGGTTTTGGGTTAATTTCGGGTCGGTTTTGGGTCAATTTTGGGTTAATTTCGGGTCGGTTTTGGGTCAGTTTTGAGTTAATTTTGGGTTAATTTCGGGGTGGGTTTGGGTCAGCTTTTGAGTTAATTTTGGGTTAATTTCGGGTGGGTTTTGGGTCAATTTTTGGGTTAATTTCGGGTTAATTTTGGGTTAATTTCGGGTGGGTTTGGGTTGATTTCGGGTCGGTTTTGGGTCAATTTTGGGTTTATTTGGTCGGTTTTGGGTTAATTTCGGGTTAATTTCGGGGTCGGTTTTGGGCTAATTTCGGGTTAATTTCTGGTTAATTTTGGGTCGATTTGGGTCGGTTTTGGGTTAATTTCGGGTTAATTTCAGGTCGGTTTTGCGTTAATTTTGGGTTAATTTTGGGTCGGTTTTGGATCAATTTTTGGGTTAATTTCGGGTCGGGCTTGGATTAATTTCGGGTGGGTTTTGGGTTAATTTCGGGTTAATTTCGGGTGGGTTTTGGGTCCGTTTTGAGTTAATTTTGGGTTAATTTCGGGGTGGGTTTTGGGGGTTTTGGGTTAATTTCGGGTTAATTTCGGGTGGGTTTTGGGTCAGTTTTTGGGTTAATTTTGGGTTAATTTCGGGTGGGTTTGGGGTTAATTTCGGGTTAATTTGGGGTGGGTTTGGGGTTAATTTTGGGTTAATTTGGGGTGGGTTTGGGGTTAATTTCGGGTCAGTTTCGGGGTGGGTTTGGGGGTTTTGGGGGTCCCGGGGCAGCTCTGAGGGCTCCCCCGCCCCCCAGGGAAGCTCCTGTTCTCCATCAGCTTCCTCGTCTTCCTCCTGATGCTGATCCTGCTGGGCAAGGGGCTCTCGGTCACCCGGTGAGAGGGGTCATCCGGGGTCAGGGGTCATCCTGGGGTCACTCAGGGGTCACTCAGGGGTCCAGGGGTCACTCGGGGTCACTCAGGGTCACTCAGGGTCACTCCTGATGCTGATCCTGCTGGGCAAGGCTCTCGGTCACCCGGTGAGAGGGGTCACCCGGGGTCTAGGGGTCATCCTGGGGTCAGGGGTCATCCTGGGGTCAGGGGTCATCCTGGAGTCATCCTGGGGTCACTCAGGGTCACTCCTGATGCTGATCCTGCTGGGCAAGGGGCTCTCGGTCACCCGGTGAGAGGGGTTATCCGGGGGTCAGGGGTCATCCTGGGGTCACTCGGGGTCACTCAGGGGTCATCCAAGGGCCACTCGGGGTCAGGGGTCACTCGGGGTCACTCAGGAGTCAGGGGTCACTCGGGGTCACTCCTGATGCTGATCCTGCTGGGCAAGGGGCTCTCGGTCACCCGGTGAGAGGGGTCACCCGGGGTCAGGGGTCATCCTGGGGTCAGGGGTCATCCTGGGGTCATTCAGGGGTCAGGGGTCACTCGGGGTCACTCCTGATGCTGATCCTGCTGGGCAAGGGCTCTCGGTCACCCGGTGAGAGGGTCACCCGGGGTCAGGGTCATCCTGGGGTCAGGGTCATCCTAGGGTCATTCAGGGGTCACTCGGGGTCACTCCTGATGCTGATCCTGCTGGGCAAGGGCTCTCGGTCACCCAGGTGAGAGGGGTCATCGAGGGTCAGGGGTCATCCTAGGGTCACTCAGGGGTCACTCAGGGTCACTCAGGGGTCAGGGGTCACTCAGGGTCACTCCTGATGCTGATCCTGCTGGGCAAGGGGCTCTCGGTCACCCGGTAACAGGGGTCACCCAGGGGTCAGGGGTCATCCTGGGGTCACTCGGGGTCACTCGGGGTCACTCGGGGTCTTCCAGGGGTCACTCGGGGTCACTCAGGGGTCACTCGGGGTCTTCCAGGGGTCACTCAGGGTCACTCCTGATGCTGATCCTGCTGGGCAAGGGGCTCTCGGTCACCCGGTAACAGGGGGTCATCCAGGGTCAGGGTCATCCTGGGGTCACTCAGGGTCAGGGGTCACTCAGGGTCACTCAGGAGTCAGGGGTCACTCAGGGGTCACTCTGGGGTCACTCAGGGGTCACTCAGGGTCACTCGGGGTCACTCCGATGCTGATCCTGCTGGGCAAGGGGCTCTCGGTCACCCGGTAACAGGGGTCATCCAGGGGTCATCCGGGGTCAGGGGTCACTCGGGGTCACTCGGGGTCATCCAGGGGTCACTCGGGGTCACTCGGGGGTCACCCCGGGGGTCAGGGGTTACTCAGGGGTCATCCTGGGGTCAGGGGTCACTCAGGGGTCATCCTGGGGTCGCTCGGGGTCACTCAGGGTCACTCTGGGGTCATCCAGGGGTCACTCCCGATGCTGATCCTGCTGGGCAAGGGCTCTCGGTCACCCGGTAACAGGGGTCACCCGGGGGTCAGGGGTCATCCTGGGGTCATCCTCGGGGTGACTCGGGGTCACTCGGGGTCAGGGGTCACTCGGGGTCACTCGGGGGTCACCCAGGGGTCAGGGGTCATCCAGGGGTCACTCAGGGTCACTCGGGGTCATTCCTGATGCTGATCCTGCTGGGCAAGGGGCTCTCGGTCACCCAGTAGCAGGGGTCATCCAGGGGTCAGGGGTCATCCTGGGGTCACTCGGGGTCACTAGGGGTCACTCAGGGTCACTCAGGAGTCAGGGGTCACTCAGGGTCACTCCTGATGCTGATCCTGCTGGGCAAGGGCTCTCGGTCACCCGGTGAGAGGGGTCACCGAGGGGTCAGGGGTCATCCTGGGGTCATCCAGGGTCACTCAGGGTCACTCGGGGGTCAGGGGTCACTCGGGGGTCACTCAGGGGTCACTGGGGGTCACTCAGGGGTCACTCAGGGGTCACTATTGGTCACTCAGGGTTATTTGGGGTCACTCAGGGTCACTCAGGGGGTCACCAGGGGTCACTCAGGGGCAGTCAGCCAGGGCTCATCTGTACTCGACCGGGGTCACTCAGGGTCACTCAGGGGTCACTCAGGGTCACTCAGGGGTCACTCAGGGGTCAGGGTCACTCAGGGGTCACTCATTGGTCCTCAGGGGCCGGATCAGCGCCGGCGGCTCCGTCCGTCTGTCCGTGTACATGACCCGGGGTCACTCAGGGTCACTCAGGGGTCACTCAGGTCACTCAGGTCACTCAGGGGGTCACTCAGGGGTCACTCTGGTCACTCAGGGGCCGGATCAGCGGGCGGCTCCGTCCGTCTGTCCGTGTACATGACCCGGGGTCACTCAAGGGTCACTCAGGGTCACTCGGGGGTCACTCAGGGTCACTCAAGGGTCACTCAGGGGTCACTCTGGTCACTCAGGGGCCGGATCAGCGCCGGGCGGCTCCGTCCGTCTGTCCGTGTACATGACCCTGTACAGCATCGCCCACATCGCCCTGCTCACCTATCGAGGCGTAGGTGGGACCCAAAATCCTCCCCAAAACCCCAAAATCCACCCCAAAAATTCACCAAAACAACCCCAAAATTCACCAAAAATCCTGCCCAAAAATCCCCAAATCCACCCCAAAAATCCCAAAATCCACCCCAAAAATCCCAAAAACCCCAAAATCCACCCCAAAATTCCCAAAACAACCCCAAAATTCACCAAAAAATCCTGCCCCAAAAATCCCCCAATCTACCCCAAAAAATCCCAAAATCCACCCCCCACAAAAAATCCCAAAATTCACCAAAAAATCACAAAATTCACCAAAAATCACAAAATTCACCAAAAATCCTGCCCAAAAATCCCAAAATCCACCCCAAAAACCCCAAAAATCCAACCCAAAATTCCCAAAATCCACCCCCAAAATTCCCAAAACAACCCCAAAATTCACCAAAAAATCCTGCCCAAAAATCCCCAAATGCATCCCAAAAATCCCAAAATCCACCCCAAAAAATCACAAAATCCACCCCAAAAAAGTCCCAAAACAACCCCAAAATTCACCAAAAATCCTGCCCAAAAATCCCCCAAATCCACCCCCCAAAAATCCCAAAATCCACCCCAAAAATCCCAAAATCCACCCCAAAACCTCCAAATCCACCCCAAAATTTCCAAAACAACCCCAAAATTCACCAAAAAATCCTGCCCAAAAATCCCCCAAATCCACCCCAAAAAATCACAAAATCCACCCCCAAAAAATCCCAACATTCAGCAAAAAATCCTGCCCAAAAATCCCAAAATCCTCCCCAAAAACCCCAAAATCCACCCCAAAATTCCCAAACAACCCCAAAATTCACCAAAAATCCTGCCCAAAAATCCCCAAATCCACCCCAAAAATCCCAAAATCCACCCCCAAAAAATCCCAACATTCACCAAAAAATCCCAACATTAACCAAAAATCCTGCCCAAAAATCCCCAAATCCACCCCAAAAATCCCAAAATCCACCCCAAAAAATCCCGAAATTCACCAAAAATCCTGCCCCAAAATCCCTCAAATTCACCCCAGAAAATCCCAAAATCCCCCACAAAAATCCCAAAATCCACTCCCAAAAATTCCCAAAATCCTCCCCAAAAACCCCAAAATCCAACCCAAAATTCCCAAAACAACCCCAAAATTCACCAAAAAATCCTGCCCCAAAATCCCCAATCTACCCCAAAAATCACAAAATCCACCCCCAAAAAAATCCTGCCCAAAAATCCCAAAATCCACCCCGAAAAATCCCAACATCCATCCCCAAAAATCCCAAAATCCACCCCTAAAACAAAAAAACCCCCAAAAAAATCCCAAAATCCCCCAAAATTCCCAAAAAATCCCAAAATTCACCAAAAATCCTGCCCAAAAATCCCCAAATCTACCCCAAAAAATCCCAAAATCCACCCCAAAACCCCAAATCCACCCCAAAATTCCCAAAACAACCCCAAAATTCACCAAAAATCCTGCCCAAAAATCCCCCAAATACACCCCAAAAATCCCAAAATCCCCCACAAAAAATCCCAAAATTCACCAAAAAATCCCAAAATTCACCAAAAAATCACAAATTCACCAAAAAATCACAAAATTCACCAAAAAATCCTGCCCAAAAATCCCAAAATCCTCCCCAAAAACCCCAAAATCCACCCCAAAATTCCCAAAACAACCCCAAAATTCACCAAAAAATCCTGCCCAAAATTCTCAAAATCCACCCCAAAAATCCCAAAATCCACCCCAAAAATCCCAAAATCCAGACCCAAAAAATCCCAAAATGCCCCCAAAATCCCAAAACAACCCCAAAATTCACCAAAAATCCTGCCCAAAACCCCCAAATCCACCCCAAAAATCCCCAAATCCACCCCAAAATCCCAAAATCCACCCCAAAAATCCCAAAATCCACCCCCAAAAATCCCAAAATCCAACCCAAAAATCCCAAATTCCAACCCAAAAGTCCCAAAAATCCCTAAATTCACCAAAAATCCTGCCTAAAACTCCCCAAACCCACCCCAAAATTCCCAACATCCACCCCAAAAAATCCCAACATTCACCCCCAAAAAATCCCAAAATTCACCCCCAAAAATCCCAAAAAACCCCAAAATTCACCAAAAAATCCTGCCCAAAAATCCCCCAAATCCACCCCCAAAAATCCCAAAACCCACCCCAAAAAAACCCCAAAATTCACCAAAATTCCCCAAATTCACCCCAAATTCGGAGTTCTGCCACCTTGCCCTGCTCACCTGTGAGGCGCAGACGAGACCCAAAATATTTTTGGGCTATTTTGGGATATTTTGGGGCTATTTTTTTGAATATTTTTGGGCACATTTTGGGCTTTTTTGGGCTATTTCAGGGATATTTTTTGGGATATTTTTTGGACATTTTCGGCTATTTTGGGGCTATTTCAGGGCTACTTTTTAAAATATTTTTGGCTATTTTGGGCTATTTTTTGGATATTTTTGGGACTATTTCAGGGCTATTTTTTGGATATTTTTGATATTTTGGGCTTTTTGGGGCTATTTCAGGCCAATTTTTTGGATATTTTTTTGATATTTTTGGCTATTTCAGGGCTATTTTTTTGGATATTTTTTGGCTATTTTGGGCTATTTTGGGGCTATTTCAGGGCTATTTTGGGGGATTTTTTAGCACATTTTTGGTTATTTTGGGGCTATTTCAGGGCTATTTTTTTGGACTTTTTTGGCTATATTTGGCTATTTTTTCTTACATTTTTTGGCTATTTTGGGCTATTTTGGGGCTATTTCAGCGCTATTTTTTAAATATTTTGGCCTATTTTTTGGATATTTTTGGGACTATTTCAGGTCTATTTTTTGGATATTTTTTTGGATATTTTGGGCTATTTTGGGGCTATTTCAGGTCTATTTTTTGGATATTGGTTAGATATTTTGGGCTTTTTTGGGGCTATTTCAGGGCTATTTTTTTATATTTTTGGCTATTTTGGGCTATTTTTTGGATATTTTTGGGCTATTTTAGGGCTATTTTTTTCGGATATTTTTTGGCTATTTTGCGCTTTTTTGGGACTATTTCAGGTCAATTTTTCCGATATTTTTCGGATATTTTTTGGCTATTTTGGGCTTTTTTGGGGCTATTTCAGGTCTATTTTCTTAGATATTTTTTGGACATTTTTGGCTATTTTGGAGCTATTTCAGGTCTATTTTGGGGAATTTTTTAGCACATTTTTGGCTATTTTTGGGCTATTTCAGGGTTTTTTTTTTATATTTTTGGGGCTATTTTGGGCAATTTTGGGACAATATTTTCTGTTTTTTTGGCAGTTCTTTGACCCCGGGCAGGTGCTGCTCACCTGTGAGTCCCCAGCAGGTCACGGCTGATCACGCTGCAGTTCGGGGCCGATTTTTGGGGACATTTTGGGACTTTTTGGGGCTATTTTGGGACCATTTTTTGGGATATTTCTTGGGGCTATTTGGGCTTTTTGGGGTCAATTTCAGGACTATTTTTTTTTTATTTTTTGGCTATTTTGAGCTTTTTTGGGGCTATTTCAAGACAAGATTTTTGGATATTTTAGGCACATTTTGGGCCACTTTGGGGCGATTTCAGGGCTGGTTTTTTTTATATTTTTTGGCTACTTTGGGCTTTTTTGAGGCTATTTTGGGTCTATTTTTTTATATTTTTGGGGCTATTTCGGGCAATTTTGGGACAATTTTTCTGTTTTTCCCACTTCTTTGACCCCGGGCAGGTGCTGCTCACCTGTGAGTCCCCAGCAGGTCACGGCTGATCACGCTGCAGTTCGGGGCCGATTTTTGGGGACATTTTGGGGTTATTTTGGGTCTATTTTTTTTTATATTTTTGGGGCTATTTTTGGCACAATTTTGGGACAATATTTTCTGGTTTTTTGGCAGTTCTTTGACCCCGGGCAGGTGCTGCTCACCTGTGAGTCCCCAGCAGGTCACGGCTGATCACGCTGCAGTTCGGGGCTGATTTTTGGGGACATTTTGGGACTTTTTGAGTCCATTTTTTTTTATATTTTTGGCACATTTTGGGACAATATTTTTCGGTTTTTTGGCAGTTCTTTGACCCCGGGCAGGTGCTGTACACCTACGAGTCCCCGGCGGGGTACAGGCTGATCGCGCTGCAGTTCGGGGCTGATTTTTGGGTACATTTTGGGACTTTTTGAGTCCATTTTTTTTTTATATTTTTGGCACATTTTGGGACAATATTTTTGGTTTTTCCCAGTTCTTTGACCCCGGGCAGGTGCTGCTCACCTGTGAGTCCCCAGCAGGTCACAGCTGATCACGCTGCAGTTTGGGGCCGATTTTTGGGACATTTTGGGACTTTTTGGGGCTATTTTGGGGCCATTTTTTGGGATATTTCTTGGGGCTATTTGGGCTTTTTGGGGTCAATTTCAGGACTATTTTTTTTTTATTTTTTGGCTATTTTGAGCTTTTTTGGGGCTATTTCAAGACAAGATTTTTGGATATTTTAGGCACATTTTGGGCCACTTTGGGGCGATTTCAGGGCTGGTTTTTTTTATATTTTTTGGCTACTTTGGGATTTTTTGAGGCTATTTTGGGTCTATTTTTTTTTATATATTTGGGGCTATTTTGGCACAATTTGGGACAATATTTTCTGTTTTTCCCACTTCTTTGACCCCGGGCAGGTGCTGCTCACCTGTGAGTCCCCAGCAGGTCACGGCTGATCACGCTGCAGTTTGGGGCCGATTTTTGGGACATTTTGGGACTTTTTGGGTCTATTTTGTGCTAGACATTTTTATATTTTTTGGCACATTTTGGGACAATTTTCTCTATTTTCCCCAGTTCTTTGACCCCGGGCAGGTGCTGTACACCTACGAGTCCCCAGCAGGTCACGGCTGATCACGCTGCAGTTCGGGGCCGATTTTTGGGACATTTTGGGATTTTTGGGTCTATTTTTTTTTTATATTTCGGGCAATTTTGGGACAATATCTTTCTGTTTTTTGGCAGTTCTTTGACCCCGGGCAGGTGCTGTACACCTACGAGTCCCCGGCGGGGTACGGGCTGATCGCGCTGCAGTTCGGGGGCCTTCGTCTGGTTCTGCGCGGCCGTGGGGGCGACGCTGAGCGCGGTGCCCGAGAGGAGGCGCTTCTACCTGCCCTTCCTGGGGGCCTACAGCGTCTGGTGGGCACACCTGGGGCACCTGGGCACACCTGGGCACAGCTGGGCACACCTGGGATACACCTGGGATACACCTGGGCGCTTCTACCTGCCCTTCCTGGGGGCCTACAGCGTCTGGTGGGCACACCTGGGATACACCTGGGCACACCTGGGCACACCTGGGCACACCTGGGATACACCTGGGATAAACCTGGGCACAGCTGGGCACAGCTGGGATACACCTGAGATACACCTGGGCACTTCTACCTGCCCTTCCTGGGGGCCTACAGCGTCTGGTGGGCACACCTGGGGCACCTGGGCACACCTGGGATACACCTGAGATACACCTGGGCACACCTGGGATACACCTGGGATACACCTGGGCACTTCTACCTGCCCTTCCTGGGGGCCTACAGCGTCTGGTGGGCACACCTGGGCACCTGGGATACACCTGGGTACACCTGGGCACAGCTGGGATACACCTGGGATACACCTGGGATACACCTGGGATACACCTGGGCACACCTGGGATACACCTGGGCACAGCTGGGCACACCTGGGATACACCTGGGATACACCTGGGATACACCTGGGCACTTCTACCTGCCCTTCCTGGGGGCCTACAGCGTCTGGTGGGCACACCTGGGCACCTGGGATACACCTGGGGGATAGAAACACACCTGGGCACAGCTGGGCACACCTGGGATACACCTGGGCACTTCTACCTGCCCTTCCTGGGGGCCTACAGCGTCTGGTGGGCACACCTGGGATACACCTGGGGGATAGAAACACACCTGGGCACAGCTGGGATACACCTGGGCACTTCTACCTGCCCTTCCTGGGGGCCTACAGCGTCTGGTGGGCACACCTGGGCACCTGGCACACCTGGGATACACCTGGGCACACCTGGGATACACCTGGGCACACCTGAGATACACCTGGGCACTTCTACCTGCCCTTCCTGGGGGCCTACAGCGTCTGGTGGGCACACCTGGGGCACCTGGGCACAGCTGGGCACACCTGAGATACACCTGGGCACACCTGAGATACACCTGGGCACACCTGGGATACACCTGGGCACACCTGGGCACAGCTGGGATACACCTGGGCACTTCTACCTGCCCTTCCTGGGGGCCTACAGCGTCTGGTGGGCACACCTGGGCACCTGGGGGGATAGAAACACACCTGGGCACAGCTGGGCACACCTGGGATACACCTGGGTACAGCTGGGATACACCTGGGCACAGCTGGGATACACCTGGGATACACCTGGGCGCTTCTACCTGCCCTTCCTGGGGGCCTACAGCGTCTGGTGGGCACACCTGGGATACACCTGGGGGATAGAAACACACCTGGGCACCTGGGATACACCTGGGCACAGCTGGGCACAGCTGGGATACACCTGGGATACACCTGGGCACTTCTACCTGCCCTTCCTGGGGGCCTACAGCGTCTGGTGGGCACACCTGGGGCACCTGGGCACACCTGGGCACACCTGGGCACACCTGGGGGATAGGAACACACCTGGGCACACCTGGGCACACCTGGGATACACCTGGGATACACCTGGGCACAGCTGGGCACAGCTGGGATACACCTGGATACACCTGGGGGCACCTGGGGCACAGCTGGTTTTTTGGGGTCTCACCTGGGGGGGTTTGGGGTTTTTTTTGGAGGATTTTTGGGGTTTTTTTGGAGGATTTTTGGGGTTTTTTGGGGCTTTTGGGGTCTCACCTGGGATATTTTTAGATTTTTTTTTGTTTTATTTTTTGGGGTCTCACCTGGGATTTTTTGGATTTTTTTTTTTTGTTTTTTGGGGCTCTCACCTGAGGGGTTTTTTGGAGTTTTTGGGTTATTTTTGGGCTCTCACCTGCTCATTTCCCCTCCCCCCAGCAGGTTTTTGGGTTCTCATCTGAGGGGCTTTTGGGATTTTTTTTGCTCTCACCTGAGGGTTTTTGGATTATTTTTGGGTTATTTTTGGGCTCTCACCTGGAGGTTTTTTGGCATTTTTGGGGTTATTTTTGCTGTCACCTGAGGGTTTTTTGGGGATTATTTTTGGGCTCTCACTGGGGTTTTTTTGGCATTTTTGGGTTATTTTGGGCTCTCACCTGGGGTTATTTTTGGGTAATTTTGGGTTATTTTTGGGTTATTTTGGGCTCTCACTTGTCCATCCCCCCCGCAGGTTTTTGGGCTCTCACCTGGGGGTTTTTTGGCATTTTTGGGTTATTTTGGGGTCTCACCTGGGGTTATTTTTGGGTTATTTTGGGTTATTTTTGGGTTATTTTTGGGTTATTTTTGGGTTATTTTGGGCTCTCACTGTCCATCCCCCTCCGCAGGTTTTTGAGTTCTCACCTGGCGTGTTTTTTGAGATTATTTTTGGGCTCTCCCCTGGGGGGTTTTTGGCATTTTTTGGGTTATTTTTTGCTCTCACCTGGGTTATTTTTGGGTTATTTTTGGGATGATTTTTGGGCTCTCACCTGTCCATCCCCCTCCCCCCCCAGCAGGTTTTGGGCTCTCACCTGGGGGTTTTTGGCATTTTTGGATTATTTTTGGCTCTCACCTGTCCATCCCCCCGCAGGTTTTTGGGCTCTCACCTGGGGGTTTTTTGGCATTTTTTCGGTTATTTTGGGGTCTCACCTGGGGTTATTTTTGGGTTATTTTTGGGTTATTTTTGGGTTATTTTGGATCTCACTGTCCATCCCCCCCGCAGGTTTTTGAGGTCTCACCTGGGGTTATTTTTGGGTTATTTTTGGGTTATTTTTGGGTTATTTTTGGGTCTCACTGTCCATCCCCCCGCAGGTTTTGGGCTCTCTCCTGGGGGTTTTTTGGCATTTTTTGGGTTATTTTTGGGTCTCACCTGGGGTTATTTTTGGGTTATTTTTGGGTTATTTTGGGCTCTCACTGTCCATCCCCCCCGCAGGTTTTTGGGCTCTCTCCTGGGGGTTTTTGGCATTTTTTGGGCTATTTTTGGGTCTCACCTGGGGTTATTTTTGGGTTATTTTTGGGTTATTTTGGGTCTCACTGTCCATCCCCCCCGCAGGTTTTTGGCCGTCCCGGTCTCGGCGCTCGTGGCCAATTTCGGGATCCCCAAATGGGCTCGGGAGAAAATCGTCAACGGGATCCAGCTGGGGACTCACCTGTACGCCCACGGCGTCTTCCTGGTGAGGGAGCCCCGCCCCCGACTCACCTGGGCACCCCAAAAAATCCCGAATCGATTCGAGCCCAAAATCCCCAAAAATCGCCTCAAAATCCCCAAAAATCGCCTCAAAATCCCCAAAAATCGCCTCAAAACCTCAAAAATTCAGCAAAATTGTCCTGAAATTGTCCCAAAAATTGGGGACTCACCTGGTGAGGGAGCCCCGCCCCCGACTCACCTGGGCACCCAAAAAAATCCCGAATCGATTCGAGCCCCAAATCCCCAAAAATCGCCTCGAAATTATCAAAAATCGCCTCAAAATCTCAAAAAAATTCAGCAAAATTCCCTGAAATTGTCCCAAAAATCGGGGACTCACCTGGTGAGGGAGCCCCTCCCCCAAACTCACCTGGGCACCCCCAAAAAAATCCCGAATTGATTCGAGCCCAAAATCCCCAAAAATCGCCTCAAAATTCCCTGAAATTGTCCCAAAAATTGCCCAAAAATCGTCCCAAAAAATTCCCTAAAAAATCCCAATTTTCCCCCAAAATCCCTCCCAAAATTTCAATTTTTCCCCAAGATTCCCCCCAAAATCATCCAATTTCCATTTTTTACCCAAAAAATCCCAATTTTTTCCCCAAAAATCTCCTTTTTTTTCTTTTTTTTTTCTTTTTTCCAAAATCTGGATTTTTCACCCCAAAATCACCATTTTTTTTCCCCAAAAATCCCCATTTACCCCCAAAATCCCATTTTTCACCCAAAAAATTCCCATTTTTCACCCAAAGAAATCCCAATTTTTTCCCAAAAACCCCAATTTTTTTTTACTATTTTTCCCAAAATCGCCATTTTTCACCCCAAATTTTTTTCCTCAAGATTGCCCCAAAAAAATTCCAATTTACCCCCAAAATCCCCCAAAAAATCCCATTTTCCACCCAAAAAAATCCCATTTTTCACCAAAAAATCCCAATTCTTTTTCCCAAAAACCCCAATTTTTTTTATAATTTTTTCCCAAAACCTCCATTTTTCGCCCCAAATTTTTTTTATATATTTTTTTCCCGCGCAGCTGCTGACGCGGCCCTCGGCGGCCAATAAGAATTTCCCGTTCCACGTGCGCGCGACGCAGATCGGCCACGCCCCCGCGGCGGGTGGGGGAGGGGCGGCCGCGCCCTCCCCCCAATTCCCCAAATTCCGCCGCCCCTCCCCCACCCGCGGCGGCTACGGCAACGTCACCTTCATCAGCGACAGCGTCCCCAACTTCACCGAGCTCTTCCAGATCCCCGCGGGCGGCGGCGGCCCGGTGAGCTTTGGGGCGAAAAAGGGGGAAATCGGGAAAAAATGGGAAAAAATGGGAAAAAAAGGGAAAAAATGGAGAAAAAATGGGAAAAAATGGAAAAATCGGGGAAAAAAATGGGAAAAAATGGGAAAATCGCCCAAAATCCCCAAAAAAAGGAGAAAAAATGGGGAAAATGTGGGGAGGGAATGAGCTAAAGATAGAGGGAGGAAAAAACCAAATTTGGGGTGAAAAAGGGGAAAAAATGGGAAAAAAATGGGAAAAAAAGGTGAAAAAATGGAAAAAAATGGGGAAAAATCGCCCAAAAATCGGGAAAAAAAGGGGAAATGTGGGGGAAATGTGGGGAGGGAATGAGCTAAAGATAGAGAGAGGAAAGACCCAAATTTGGGGCGAAAAAGGGGAAAATCGGGAAAAACAGGAAAAAAATGGGGAAAAAAGGTGAAAAAATGGAAAAAATCGGAGAAAAAATCGCCCAAAAATCGGGAAAAAAATGGGAAAAATGGGGGAAATGTGGGGAGGGAATGAGCTAAAGATAGAGGGGGGAAAGAACCAAATTTGGGGTGAAAAAGGGGAAAATCGGGAAAAAACAGGAAAAAATGGGAAAAAAGGGGAAAAAATGGAGAAAAAATGGGAAAAAATGGAAAAATCGGGAAAAATGGGAAAAAATCGCCCAAAAATCGGGGAAAAAACAGGAAAAAATGGGAAAAATTGGGAAAAAATCGCCCAAAAATCGGGAAAAAGGGGAAAAATGGGAATATGGGGAAAATGTGGGGAGGGAATGAACTAAAAATAGAGGGGGAAAGGACCCAAATTTGATGTGAAAAGGGAAAATCGGGAAAAACAGGAAAAAAATAAAAGGAAAAAAGGTGAAAAATGGAAAAATCGGGAAAAAGTTAGGAAAAAATCGCCCAAAAATCCCCCAAAAGGAGGAAAAAATGGGAAAAATGGGGAAAATGTGGGGAGGGAATGAGCTAAAGGTAGAGGGGGAAAGACCCAAATTTGGGGTGACAAATGGTAAAATCGGAGAAAAAAACAGGAAAAAAATGGGAAAAAAAGGTGAAAAAATGGAGAAAAAATGGGAAAAAATCGCCCAAAAATCGGGAAAAAATGGGAAAAATGGGGGAAATGTGGGGAGGGAATGAGCTAAAGGTAGAGGGGGAAAGACCCAAATTTGGGGCGAAAAAGGAGAAAATCGGAAAAAACAGGAAAAAATGGGAAAAAATTGTGAAAAAATGGGAAAAATCGCTAAAAATCGGGAAAAAGGGGAAAAAATGGGAAAAATGGGGAAAATGTGGGGAGGGAATGAGCTAAAGATAGAGAGAGGAAAAGACCCAAATTTGGGGTGAAAAAGGGGAAAATCGGGAAAAATGGGAAAAAATGGGAAAAAAAGGTGAAAAAATGGAGAAAAATGGAAAAAAATCGGCAAAAATCGGGAAAAAAAGGGGAAAAAAGGGAAATGGGGAAATGTGGGGAGGGAATGAGCTAAAAGTAGAGGGGGAAAAGACCCAAATTTGGGGTGAAAAAGGGGAAAATCGGAAAAAATAGGAAAAAAAGGTGAAAAATAGAGAAAAAATGGGAAAAAATCGCCCAAAAATCGGGAAAAAAGGGGGAAAAATGGGAAAATGGGGAAAATGTGGGGAGGGAATGAGCTAAAGGTAGAGGGGGGAAAGACCCAAATTTGGGGTGAAAAAGGGGAAAATCGGGAAAAAACAGGAAAAAAATGGGAAAAAAAGGTGAATAAAATAGAGAAAAATGGAAAAAATCGCCCAAAAATCGGGAAAAAGGAAAAATGGGAAAAATGGGGAAAATGTGGGAGGGAATGAGCTAAAGGTAGAGGGGGAAAGAACCAAATTTGGGGTGAAAAGGGGAAAATCGGGAAAAAACAGGAAAAAAAATGGGAAAAAATGGGAAAAAATGGAAAAAATGGGAAAAATCACTCGGAAAAATCGGGAAAAAAATGGGGAAAAAATGCGGGGAGGGAATGAGCTAAAGATAGAGGGGAAAAGACCCAAATTTGGGGCGAAAAAGGGAAATCGGAAAAACAGGGAAAAAATGGGAAAAAAAGTGAAAAATGGGAAAAAATGGGAAAAAATCGCCCAAAAATCGGGAAAAAAGGGGAAAAAATGGGGAAATGTGGGAGGGAATGAGCTAAAGATAGAGGGGGAAAGAACCAAATTTGGGGCGAAAAAGGGAAAAACGGAAAAAAAAAAGGTGAAAAATGGGAAAAATCGGTGAAAAAATGGGAAAAAATCGCCCAAAAATCCCCCCAAAAAGGAGGAATAAAATGGGAAAAATGGGGAAAATGTGGGGAGGGAATGAGCTAAAAATAGAGGGGGCAAAGAACCAAATTTGGGGTGAAAAAGGGGAAAATCGGGAAAAAAAAAGAATAAAAAAGATGAGAAAATGGAAAAAATCGGTGAAAAAATGGGAAAAAATCGCCCAAAAATCCCCCAAAAAAGGAGGAAAAAATGGGAAAAATGGGGAAATGTGGGGAGGGAATGAGCTAAAGGTAGAGGGGAAAAGACCCAAATTTGGGGTGACAAATGGTGAAAACGGGAAAAAACAGGAAAAAATGGGAAAAAAGGTGAAAAAATGGAAAAATGGGAAAAATCGCCCAAAAATCGGGGGAAAAAGGGGGAAATGGGAAAAATGGGAAAATGTGGGAGGGAATGAGCTAAAGGTAGAGGGGGAAAGACCCAAATTTGGGGTGAAAAAGGGGAAAATCGGGAAAAAACAGGAAAAAAATGGGAAAAAAAGGTGAAAAAATGGAGAAAAAATGGGAAAAAATCGCCCAAAAATCGGGAAAAAATGGGAAAAATGGGGAAAATGTGGGGAGGGAATGAGCTAAAGGTAGAGAGGGGAAAGAACCAAATTTGGGGTGAAAAAGGGGAAAAACGGGAAAAAACAAACAAAAAAAAAGGTGAAGAAATGGAAAAAATCGGTGAAAAAATGGGAAAAAATCGCCCAAAAATCCCCCAAAAAGGAGGAATAAAAATGGGAAAAATGGGGAAAATGTGGGGAGGGAATGAGCTAAAGATAGAGGGGGGGAAAGACCAAAATTTGGGGTGAAAAAGGGGAAAAACGGGAAAAAAAAAAGAATAAAAAAAGATGAGAAAAATGGAAAAAATGCGGTGAAAAAATGGGAAAAAAATCGCCCAAAAATCCCCCAAAAAAGGAGGAAAAAATGGGAAAAATGGGGGAAATGTGGGGAGGGAATGAGCTAAAGGTATAGAGAGGAAAGACCCAAATTTGGGGTGAAAAAGGGAAAAATCGGGAAAAAACAGGAAAAAAATGGGAAAAAAAGGTGAAAAAATGGAGAAAAAATGGGAAAAAATCGCCCAAAAAAGGAGGAAAAAAATGGAAAAAATGGGGGAAATGTGGGGAGGGAATGAGCTAAAGGTATAGAGAGGAAAGACCCAAATTTGGGGTGAAAAAGGAAAAATCGGGAAAAAACAGGAAAAAATGGGAAAAAAGGTGAAAAAATGGAGAAAAAATGGGAAAAATCGCCCAAAAAGTCGGGAAAAAAATGGAAAAAATGGGGAAATGTGGGGAGGGAATGAGCTAAAGGTAGAGAGGGAAAGACCCAAATTTGGGGGTGAAAAAGGGAAAATCGGGAAAAAAGGTGAAAAAATGGGAAAAAAAGGTGAAAAAAATGGGAAAAATCGGGAAAAAATTGGGAAAAATCGGCAAAAGAAGGAAAAAAATGGGAAAAATGGGGAAATGTGGGGAGGGAATGAGCTAAAAAGGTAGAGGGGGAAAGAACCAAATTTGGGGGTGAAAAAGGGAAAATTGGGAAAAACAGGGAAAAAAAGAAAAAATGGGGAAAATGGGAAAAAATGGGAAAAATCGCTAAAAATCCTCAAAAAGGAGGAAAAAATGGGAAAAATGGGGAAAGTGTGGGGAGGGTAGGAGCTGGAAATAGAGGGGGGAAAGACCCAAATTTGGGGTGAAAAGGGGGAAAATCGGGAAAAAACAGGAAAAAAATGGGAAAAAAAGGTGAAAGAATGGGAAAAAATTATGAAAAAAAGCGCCAAAAATCGGGAAAAAGGGGGAAATGTGGGAGGGAATGAGCTAAAGGTAGAGGGGAAAAGAACCAAATTTGGGGGTGAAAAAGGGAAAATCGGGAAAAAACAAACAAAAAAAAGAATAAAAAAAGGTGAAAAAATGGAAAAACTCGGTGAAAAAATGGGAAAAAATCGCCCAAAAATCCCCCAAAAAGGAGGGAAAAAAGTGGGAAAAATGGGGAAAATGTGGGGAGGGAATGAGCCAAAAATAGAGGGGGAAAGACCCAAATTTGGGGGTGAAAAAGGGAAAAACGGGAAAAATTTTAAAAAATTGAAAAAATCGGGAAAAATTAGGGAAAAAATCGCTAAAAATCCCCAAAAAAGGAGAAAAAAATGGGGAAATGGGGAAAATGTGGGGAGGGTAGGAACTAGAAATAGAAAGGGGAAAGAACCAAAATTGGGGGTGAAAAAGGGGAAAAACGGGAAAAACAAAAAAAAAAGGAAAAAATGGTGAAAAAATATGAAAAAAGCCAAAAATCGGGGAAAAAGGGAAATGTGGGGAGGGAATGAGATAAAAATAGATGGGGAAAAATCCAAAAATTGGGAGAAAAATCCCAAAAATTTGGGAGAAAATCCAAAAATGGGGAAAAACCCAAAAATTAAGGGAAAATCCGAAAAATTGGGGGGGAAATCCCAAAAATTGGGTGGAAAAAATCCAAAAATGGGGGAAAAATCCAAAAATTGAGGAAAATCCCAAAAATAGGGGAAAATCCAAAAAAATTGGGGAAAATAAAAAAAAATTGGGGGAAATCCCAAAAATTGGGGTGGAAAAAATCCAAAAATTGGGGGAGAAATCCAAAATTGAGGGGAAAATCCCAAAAATTGGGAGGAAAAATCGTAAAAATTGGGAGTAAAAACCCCAAAAATTGGGGAAAAATCCAAAAAATTGGGGAAATCCCAAAAACTGGGGGGAAATCCAAAAATTGGGGAAAAATCCAAAAATTGGGGGAAATCCCAAAAATTGGGGTAAAAAATCCAAAAATTGGGAGGAAAAATCCCAAAAATTTGGGACAAAATCCAAAATTGGGGAAAAACCCAAAAATTGAGGGAAAATCCGAAAAATTGGGGAAAATCCAAAAATTGGGGAAAAGACCCAAAAATTGAGGGAAAATCCGAAAAATTGGGGAAAATCCCAAAAATTGGGGGAAATCCCAAAATTGGGGAAAATCCAAAAATTGGGGGAAATCCCAAAATTTGGCGGAAATCCCAAAATTTGGCGGAAAACCCCAAAATTTGGCGGGAAAACCCAAAATTTCGTTTCGGGGGTTCGGGGGACCCCAAATCCCCCAGCCCCCCCAAAACCGCCCCTCCCCCCAGGTGCGGCCGCAGGTGGAGGGAGACGCCGGCGGGGGGTGGGGAGAGGGCGGGGGCGGGGTCTGGGCCCTCCCCCACCCAAGGGGGCTCCCCCGCCCCTCCCCCACGGGGGGGCCCCGAATATTTCAGCGTCCACTCGGGGGGGCGGGGCGGGACCCCAAATCTGACCCCGGATGGGACCCGGGGACCCCAAAAATTCCCAAATTCTGACCGGGGGACCCCAAAATTCTGATCCGGGGGGACCCCAAAATTCAGCCCCAAATCCCCCGGGGACCCCAAAATCTGCCCCAAAATTCTGACCCGGAGACCCCAAAATTTTCCAAAATTTGCCCCAAATCCAACCCCAAAATTCTGCCCCGGGACCCCAAAATCTGCCCCAAAACTCCCCGGGAACCCCAAAATTCTGACGCGGGGACCCCCCAAATTTTGCCAAAATTTGCCCCAAATCCGACCCAAAATTCCCCAGGGGACCCCAAAATTCCGCCCCAAATTCTGATCCGGGGACCCCAAAATTTCCCAAATTCTGATCTGGGGGGTACCCCAAAATTCAGCCCCAAAATCCCCCCGGGACCCCCAAAATCTGCCCCGGATGTGACCCCAAAACTCCCCCGAGGACCCCAAAATTTGCCCCAAAATTCTGACCCGAGGACCCCAAAATTTCCCAAATTCTGCCCCAAAAATCCCCCGGGAACCCCAAAATTCCGCCCCAAATTTTGCCAAGTCCAACCCAAAATTTGCCCCAAAATTTGCCCCAAAATGCCCCCGGGACCCCAAAATTTGCCCCAAAATTCTGACCCGGGGACCCCAAAATTTGCCCCAAAATTCTGACCCGGGGACCCCAAAATTTGCCCCAAAATCCCGCGGGGACCCCAAAATCCCGTCCCGGATTTTCCCAAATTTTGCCAAAATAAAAGAAAAATTTTCAATCGATTTCTTTTTTTCTGTTTGGTTTTTTTTATTTTTATTTTTAACTTTTAAATTTTTTTTTTTTTTTTGGTTTCTTCCCAAAATTTGGGGGGAGGGGCGTGGGAAACAGCGCTTGTGGCCCCTCCCCCCCAGCCCCAAAAAATCCCCAAAAATTTTGGGTGAAGGGGGGGGGAGGGGCGTGGGAAATTCTCCTCGTGGGTTCTGCCCTCCCCATCCCCCAAAAAATCCCCCAAAATTTTGGGATTAAAGGGGTGGGGGAGGGGCGTGGGAAATCCCCTCCTTTGATCTTGCCCCTCCCCCACCCTGTATCCCAAATTTTTTTTTTTTGGTGGGGTGGGGGAGGGCCAGGAAAATTCCCACCCCTTAGATTTTTTTTTGCCCCTCCCCCACCCTAAAAAAAAACACCCAAAATTTCCTGATGAAGGGTGGGGGAGGGGCGGGATTAATTGGGAGAAAATCCGGAAAAAAAATGAGGCAAAAAATGAGCAGGAAAAAGGAAAAACGGAAAAAATGATCCAAAAATGGGGAAAATCGGGGAAAAGGGGCAGAAAAGGGAAAATGAGAAAAAAACGGGCGGGAAAAAGGAAAAAAATTGGAAAAAGTGATCCAGAAATGGGGAAAATTGGGAAAAACGCTGAAAAAACGGGGAAAAATCGGGGAAAAATCGGGGAGAAAGGAGGTGGAGAGAGAGAAAATAAAGAAAAAAAAATCGAGGCAAAAATGGGGAAAATCCTGGGGGGGAAATGAGGGAAAAATGGGGAGGAAGGAGAAAAAAACTGGAAAAAATGGTCCAAAAATTGGGGAAAATGGGGCAAAAATTGGGGAAATGGGGAAAATTGGGGGAGAAGGGAAAATGAGGCAAAAATGGGCAAGAAGGAGGGAAAAAAAAGGGAAAAAGTGATGGAAAATTGGGGAAAATCAGGGGAAAGGGGAAAAAATGGATAAAATCTGGGAAAATGAGGCAAAAATGGGCAGGAAGGTGGAAAAAAGATCCAAAAATGGGGGAAATGAGGAAAAATTGGGGAAAAAATTGGGGGAAATTAAGGAAAAAAAAAGGAGAATCGGGGGAAATCTGGGGAAATGAGGAAGAAATTATCGGGAAGGTGGAAAAAAACGGGAAAAAAGATCCAAAAATGGGGGAAATGAGGAAAATTGGGAAAAAATTGGGGAAATTAAGGAAAAAAAGGAGAATCGGGGGAAATTTGGGGAAATGAGGAAGAAATTATCGGGAAGGTGGAAAAAAAGGGGAAAAAAGATCCAAAAATGGGGAAATGAGGAAAAATTGGGGAAAAAATTGGGGGAAATTAAGGAAAAAAAAAGGAGAATCGGGGGAAATTTGGGGAAATGAGGAAGAAATTATCGGGAAGGTGGAAAAAAGAGTCAAAAATGGGGGAAATGAGGAAAAATTGGGACAAAATTGGGGAAATTAAGGAAAAAAAAAGGAGAATCGGGGGAAATTTGGGGAAATGAGGAAGAAATTATCGGGAAGGTGGAAAAAACGGGAAAAAATGATCCAAAAATGGGGGAAATGAGGAAAAATTGGGGAAAAAATTGGGGGAAATTTGGGGAAATGAGGAAGAAATTATCGGGAAGGTGGAAAAATGATCCAAAAATGGGGGAAATGAGGAAAAATTGGGGAAAAAATTGGGGGAAATTTGGGGAAATGAGGAAGAAATTGTCGGGAAGGTGGAAAAAAACGGGAAAAAAGATCCAAAAATGGGGGAAATGAGAAAATTGGGGAAAAAAATCGGGGGAAATTTTGGGGAAATGAGGAAAAAACGATCGGGAAGGTGGAAAAAACGATCCAAAAATGGGGGAAAATTTGGAAAATCCCGGGGGTGGGTGGAAAGGGATAAAAACAGGAAAAGCGGGGCCGGACTGGGGCGAACTGAGGAAGCAAACTAGGGGCGGGAGCGGTTGAGTCAGAGCGTCCCGGGATTTACGAGATCCGGGGAAACTGAGGCAGAGCGGCGCCGCTCTCCCGGGCGGGGCCACAAAAGCGGCGGGACGGCGCGGGGGACAGAGGCGACAACGGCGACAAGTGATGGGACGGAGGTGAGTGGGGAGAGAGAGGAAGGAAATTTGGGGGATGGAAAAATTGGGGGAAAATGGGAGAAATTTGGGAGAATGGGAAAATTGGGGAAATGGGGAAATTGGGAAAAATTGGGGAAATGGGGGAAAATGGGGAAAAATTTGGGGAGAAATTTGGGAAATTTGAAAGAAATGGGGAATTTTGGGGGAAATGGAAATATTTGGGGGAAATGGGGAATTTTGGGGAAATTTGGGAAAGAAATGGGAAAATTGGGAAAAATGGGGGAATTTTGGGGAAATTTGGGGGAAATGGGGAAAATTTGGGGGAAATGGGAAAATTGGGAGGAAATGGGGAATTTGGGGAAATTTGGGGAGAAATGGGAAAATGAATGGAAAATTGGGGGAAATGGGGAAATTTGGGAAGAAAATGGGAAAATTTGGGGGAAATAGGAAATTGGGGGAAATGGGGAAATTTGGGGGAAAATTTGGGGAGAAAATTGGGGAAAATTTGGGAAAATGGGGAAATTTGGGGAAATGGGAAAATTGGGGGAAATGGGGAATTTTGGGGAAAATTTGGGAAATTTGGGGGAAATGGGAAAATTGGGAGGAAAAGGGGAAATTTGGGGGAAATGGGGAAATTTGGGGAAATTTGGGGGAAATGGGGAAATTTGGGGAAATGGGAAAATTGGGGAAAATAGGGGAAAATTTTGGGGAAATTTGGGGAAAATGGGGAAAATTGGGGAAAATGGGAAAATTGGGGAAAATGGGGAATTTTGGGGAAATTGGAGAAATGAGGAAAATTTTGGGGGGAAATTTGAGGAAATATTGAGGAAAATGGGGAAAAATTTGGGGAGAATTTGGGGGAAAATTGGGGGAAATTTGGGGAAAATGGGGAAAATTTGGGGGAAATGGGAAAATTGGGGGAAATGGGGAATTTTGGGGAAATTTGGGGAAATTTGGGGGAAAATGGGAAAATTGGGGGAAATGGGGAAAATTGGGGGAAATGGGGAATTTTGGGAAATTTGGGGGAAAATGGGGAAAAATTGGGGGAAAATTTGGGGGAAAATGGGGAAAATTAGGAGAAAATTTTGGGGAAAATTGGGGAGAAAATTTGGGGAAATGAGGGAAATTGGGGAAATGAGGAAAAATTTTGGGGAAAAATGGAAGGGAAAATTGGAGGAAAAATCTGGGGGAAAATGGGGGAAATGAGGAAATTTGGGAGGAAATGGGGAAAATTTGGGGATAAATGAGGGAAATTTGGGGGAAATGGAAAATATTGGAGATGAAAATGGGGAAAATTTGGGGAAATGGAAAAATTTGGGGGATAAATGAGGGGAAAATTTGGGGAAATGGAAAAATTGGGGGAAAATTGGGGAAAAACAGAAAAATTGGGGAAACTGGGGAAAATGAGGGGAAATCTTGGGGAAAAATAGAGAAAATTTGGGGGAATGTGGAGGAAAAATTGGGGAAAATTTGGGAAAATGGGAAAATTGGGGGAAATAATGGGAAAATGGGGAAAATTTGGAGAAAATTTGGGGAAAATTAGGAAAATTTTGGGGAAAATGGGGAAAAATTGGAGGGAAATGGGGAAAAATTTTGGGAAAAAGCAGAAAAATTGGGGGAAAATCTGGGGAAAATGGGGAAAAATGAGGGAAATTTTGGGGGAATGGAAAAATGGGGAAAAGGGGGGAATGGGGAGGGGCGGGCGGGTCACCCGTGTCCCTCCCGTGTCCCCCAGGGCCGTGGAGCCGCTGCTGCTGCTGCTGCTGGCAGGTACCGGGGACACACCTGGGGACAGCTGGGGACAGCTGGGGACAGCTGGGGGCACCTGGGGACAGCTGGGGACACCTGGGCACACCTGGGCACACCTGGGGACACCTGGGGACACCTGGGGACACCTGGGGACACACCTGGGGGCACCTGGGGACACCTGGGGACACCTGGGGACAGCTAGGGACACCTGGGGGACACCTGGTGGCACTGTCCCCTCTCCTGGTGGCACTGTCCCCATTCCTGGTGGCACTGTCTCCTCTCCTGGTGGCACTGTCCCCACCCCAGGTGGCACTGTCCCCATTCCAGGTGTCACAGGTGACACTCCTGGTGGCACTGTCCCCACTCCTGGTGGCACAGGTGACACCCCAGGTGGCACTGTCCCCATTCCTGGTGGCACTGTCCCCATTCCTGGTGGCACTGTCCCCACCCCAGGTGGCACAGGTGACACCCCAGGTGGCACTGTCCCCATTCCTGGTGGCACTGTCCCTCTCCAGGTGGCACTGTCCCCACCCCAGGTGGCACAGGTGACACCCCTGGTGGCACTGTCCCCATTCCTGGTGGCACTGTCCCCCCAGGTGGCACAGGTGACACCCCAGGTGGCACTGTCCCCATTCCTGGTGGCACTGTCCCCCCGGGTGGCACAGGTGACACCCCAGGTGGCACTGTCCCCATTCCTGGTGGCACTGTCCCCTCCGGGTGGCACAGGTGACACTCCTGGTGGCACTGTCCCCCCGGGTGGCACAGGTGACACTCCCGTCCCCAGGCAGGTGCCACTCCTTTGTCCCCGCGGAGCTGCCACACCTGACGCCACTGTCCCCATAGAGGTGCCACCCTCGGTGTCCCCATGGCGGTGACACACTTGTCCCCGTGTCCCCGTAAAGGTGCCACACCTGGTGGCCCCAAAGGTGACACACCTGGTGGCACAGGTGACACTCCAGGTGGCACTGTCCCCTCTCCTGGTGGCACTGTCCCCTTCTCCTGGTGGCACTGTCCCCATTCCTGGTGGCACTGTCCCCACCCCTGGTGGCACAGGTGACACTCCGGGTGACACTGTCCCTCTCCTGGTGGCACTGTCCCCATTCCTGGTGGCACTGTCCCCCCAGGTGGCACTGTCCCCACCCCAGGTGACACAGGTGACACCCCAGGTGGCACTGTCCCCCCATTCCTGGTGACACTGTCCCCACCCCAGGTGGCACAGGTGACACTCCTGGTGGCACTGTCCCTCTCCTGGTGGCACTGTCCCCATTCCTGGTGACACAGGTGACACTCCTGGTGGCACTGTCCCTCCAGGTGGCACAGGTGACACCCCAGGTGGCACTGTCCCCATTCCTGCTGGCACTGTCCCTCTCCAGGTGGCACAGGTGACACTCCCGTCCCCAGGCAGGTGCCACTCCTTTGTCCCCGCGGAGCTGCCACACCTGACGCCACTGTCCCCATAGAGGTGCCACCCTCGGTGTCCCCGTGGCGGTGACACACTTGTCCCCGTGTCCCCGTAAAGGTGCCACACCTGGTGGCCCCAAAAGGTGACACACCTGGTGGCACAGGTGACACTCCTGGTGGCACTGTCCCCATTCCTGGTGGCACAGGTGACACTCCTGGTGGCACTGTCCCCATTCCAGGTGGCACTGTCCCCTCTCCAGGTGGCACAGGTGACACTCCTGGTGGCACAGTCCCCTCTCCTGGTGGCACAGGTGACACTCCTGGTGGCACTGTCCCCATGGAGGTGGCACAGGTGACACTCCTGGTGGCACTGTCCCCTCCCCAGGTGGCACTGTCCCCTCTCCTGGTGGCACTGTCCCCACCCCAGGTGGCACAGGTGACACTCCCGGTGGCACTGTCCCCACCCCTGGTGGCACTGTCCCCCCCAGGTGGCACAGGTGACACTCCTGGTGGCACTGTCCCCACCCCAGGTGCCACTGTCCCCATTCCTGGTGGCACAGGTGACACTCAGGTGGCACTGTCCCCATTCCTGGTGGCACAGTCCCCTCTCCTGGTGGCACAGGTGACACTCCTGGTGGCACAGGTGACACCCCTGGTGGAATTGTCCCCACCCCAGGTGGCACAGGTGACACACGTGGTGGCACAGGTGACACTCCTCGTGGCACTGTCCCCATTCCTGGTGGCACTGTCCCCTCTCCTGGTGGCACTGTCCCCATTCCTGGTGGCACAGTTGACACCCCAGGTAGCACAGGTGACACTCCTGTGACACTGTCCCCATTCCTGGTGGCACTGTCCCCATTCCTGGTGGCACTGTCCCCACTCCTGGTGGCACAGGTGACACCCCAGGTGGCACTGTCCCCATTCCTGGTGGCACTGTCCCCATTCCTGGTGGCACTGTCCCCTCTCCTGGTGGCACTGTCCCCACCCCAGGTGGCACAGGTGACACCCCAGGTGGCACTGTCCCCACCCCAGGTGGCACTGTCCCCTCTCCAGGTGGCACTGTCCCCACCCCAGGTGGCACTGTCCCCATTCCAGGTGGCACAGGTGACACCCCTGGTGGCACTGTCCCCATTCCAGGTGGCACTGTCCCCACCCCAGGTGGCACAGGTGACACCCCAGGTGGCACTGTCCCCATTCCTGGTGGCACTGTCCCCTCTCCGGGTGGCACAGGTGACACCCCTGGTGGCACTGTCCCCACCCCAGGTGGCACTGTCCCCCCCGGGTGGCACAGGTGACACTCCCGTCCCCAGGCAGGTGCCACTCCTTTGTCCCCGCGGAGCTGCCACACCTGACGCCACTGTCCCCATGAAGGTGCCACCCTCGGTGTCCCCGTGGCGGTGACACACTTGTCCCCGTGTTCCTGAAGGTGCCACACCTGGTGGCCCCAAAAGGTGACACATCGGTGGCACAGGTGACACTCCTGGTGGCACTGTCCCCATTCCTGGTGGCACAGGTGACACCCTGGTGGCACTGTCCCCACCCCAGGTGGCACAGGTGACACTCCGGGTGGCACTGTCCCCATTCCTGGTGGCACTGTCCCCACCCCTGGTGGCACTGTCCCCATTCCTGGTGGCACAGGTGACACCCTGGTGGCACTGTCCCTCTCCTGGTGGCACAGGTGACACTCCTGGTGGCACTGTCCCCACCCCAGGTGGCACAGGTGACACCCCAGGTGGCACTGTCCCCTCCCCTGGTGGCCCAGGGGACATTCGGGTGGCGCTGTGCCCGCGGAGGTGCCACCCCCGTCATCCCCGCGGAGGTGACACGCGTGTCCCCGTGGAGGTGGCACCCCTGGTGTCCCTGTCCCTCTGTCCCTGTCCCTGTCCCCTGTCCCCTGTCCCTCTGTCCCTCTGTCCCTCTGTCCCCGCTGTCCCTGTCCCCTGTCCCTCTGTCGCTCTGTCCCCGCTGTCCTTGTCCCTCTGTCCCTCTGTCCCTCTGTCCCCGTCCTCTGTCCCTGTCCCTGTCCTCTGTCCCTGTCCCTCTGTCCTCTGTCCCTCTGTCCCCGTTGTCCCCTGTCCCTCACCCCTGTCCCTCTGTCCCTCTGTCCCTGTCCCCTGTCCCTCACCTCTGTCCCCTGTCCTCTGTCCCCTGTCCCTCTGTCCTCTGTCCCCGCTGTCCCCTGTCCCTCACCGCTGTCCCCTGTCCCTCGGTGCCACCCCGCTGTCCCTGTCCCCCGTCCTCACCCTGTCCCCTGTCCCCGCAGGTGCCGCCTGTCGCAGCTGCTGCCGTGTCCCCCGGGCCAGCAGCCCGCGGGGGAGGTGACACGGGCGCCACCTGCGCGCGCCGGTGTCGCCGGGCGGGGACGAGGACCGATCATCGGCGGGTACCCGTGTCCCCATGTCGCAGCCCTGGCAGGCGCTGCTGTTCGGGCCGCTGCGCTGCGGGGGTCCTGCTGCGGCCGCAGTGGGTGCTGACCGCGGCCCACTGCAACAGGAGGTGACAATGGGGACATTGGGGACATTGGGGACACCTTGGGGACATGGGGACACACCCTGCTGCGGCCGCAGTGGGTGCTGACCGCGGCACACTGCAACCGGAGGTGACAATGGGGACACCTTGGGGACATTGGGGACACCTTGGGGACATTGGGGACACACCTGCTGCGGCCGCAGTGGGTGCTGACCGCTGCACACTGCAACCGGAGGTGACAATGGGGACATTGGGGACATTGGGGACACACCCTGGGGACATGGGGACACACCCTGCTGCGGCCGCAGTGGGTGCTGACGGCGCTCATTGTAACCGGAGGTGACAATGGGGACATTGGGGACACCTGGACATGGGGACATCCCTGGGGACATGGGGACACACCCTGCTGCGGCCGCAGTGGGTGCTGACAGTCGACACACTGCAACCGGAGGTGACAATGGGGACATTGGGGACAGTGGGGACATCCCAGGGACATTGGGGACATGGGGACACATCCTGCTGCGGCCGCAGTGGGTGCTGACCGCGCACACTGCAACCGGAGGTGACAATGGGGACATTGGGGACATTGGGGACACCTTGGGGACATGGGGACACACCCTGGGGACACATTGGGGACATTGGGGACATCCCTGGGGACATGGGGACACACCCTGCTGCGGCCGCAGTGGGTGCTGACCTCGACACACTGCAACAGGAGGTGACAATGGGGACATTGGGGACATTGGGGACACACCCTGGGGACATTGGGGACACCTTGGGGACACTGGGGACACACCCTGCTGCGGCCGCAGTGGGTGCTGACGGCGGCTCATTGCAACCGGAGGTGACAGTGGGGACATTGGGGACACACCTCTGGGGACATTGGGGACATGGGGACACACCCTGCTGCGGCCGCAGTGGGTGCTGACAGGCGCGCACTGCAACCGGAGGTGACAATGGGGACATTGGGGACATTGGGGACACACTCTGGGGACATGGGGACACCCTGGGGACATTGGGGACACACCCTGCTGCGGCCGCAGTGGGTGCTGACAGCGGCTCATTGCAACAGGAGGTGACAATGGGGACATTGGGGACATGGGGACATGGGGACACACCCTGGGGACAGGGGACACACCCTGGGGACATTGGGGACATCCCTGGGGACATGGGGACACACCCTGCTGCGGCCGCAGTGGGTGCTGACAGCCGCGCACTGCAACCGGAGGTGACAGTGGGGACACCTGGGGACATTGGGGACATCCCTGGGGACATTGGGGACATGGGGACACCCTGGGGACATTGGGGACATGGGGACACACCCTGCTGCGGCCGCAGTGGGTGCTGACAGCGCGCACTGCAACAGGAGGTGACAGTGGGGACACCTTGGGGACAGGGGACACACCCTGGGGACAAGGAGACACACCCCTGGGGACACATCACAGGGACAGGGACAGGTGTGACCCCAATGGGCGCTGACCACTGATCAATGTCCCCAATGTCCCAAATGTCCCCCAGTGTCCCCTAATGTCCCCACGTGTCTAACCCCCGATGTCCCCAATGCCCCAATCCCCAATGTCCCCAATGTCCCAATGTCCCCCAATGTCCCAATCCCCAATGTCCCCAATGTCTCAATTCTTCCAATCTCTAATCCCCCAATGTCCCCAATGTCCCTAATGTCCCAAATCCCCCTAACCTCCCCAATAGTCCCCAACTCCCCCAATGTCCCCAGGGGTCTCCGTGTCCCGCCTGGGCGAGGACTGACCTGTCTCGCGCGCGCGAGGGGGACGGAGCAGGAGCGCCGCGTGGTGCTGGCCGTGCCCCACCAGCGCTTCAACCCGGTCACGCTGGACTCGGACCTGGCGCTGCTCAGCTGGACCGGCCGGTGGCCACTGGCCCGGCGTCGGCCGCTGGCGCTGCCCCGAGCCTGCGGCCGGCCCGGCGCCAGTTGCCTGCTGTCCGGCTGGGGCACGGTCACCACGCCGCAGGGTGAGCCGCCGGAGGAACTGGGGGAAAAACGGGGGAAAAATGGGGGAAAACGGGTGGAACGGGGGAAAAACGGGGGAAAAACGGGGGAAAAACGGGGAAAACGGGGGAGAAACGGGGAAAACGGGGGAAAAACAGGGGGAAAAATAGGGGGAAAAACGGGGGAAAACGGGGGAAAAACGGGTGGAAAACCGGGGAAAACGGGGAAAAACGGGGAAAAACCAGGGGAAAAACTGGGGAAAAACAGGGGAAAAGCGGGGAAAAACGGGGAAAACGGGGAAAAACGGGGAAAAACGGGGAAAACGGGGGAAAAACGGAGGGAAATGGGGAAAACGGGGGAAAAAACGGAGGGAACGGGTGAAAACGGAAAACGGGGAAAACGGGGTGAAAAACGAGGGAAACGGGGAAAAACCGGGGAAAAACGGGGAAAAACGGGGAAAACGGGGAAAACGGGGAAAAACGGGGAAAAACGGGGGAAAACGGAGGAAAATGGGGAAAAACGGGGAAAACGGGGAAAAACGGGGGAAAACGGGGAAAAACGGGGGAAAACGGGGGAAAAACGGGGGGAAAACGGGGAAAAAACGGGGAAAACCGGGGAAAAACGGGGGAAAACAGGGGGAAAACGGGGGAAAAAACGGTGGAAAAAACAGGGGGAAAAATAGGGGAAAAACGGGGGAAAACTGGGGAAAACCGGGGAAAACGGGGGAAAAACGGGGTGAAAAAAGGGGGAAAAAACGGGTGGAACGGGTGGAAAAACGGGGGAAAAAACGGGGAAAAAACGGGGAAAAAAACGGGGAAAAACGGGGGAAAAAAAGGAGGGAAAAACCGGGGAAAACGGGGAAAAAACGGGGGAAAAGCGGGGAAAACCGGGGAATAAACGGGGGAAAAACGGGGGAAAACGGGGAAAACGGGGGAAAAACGGGGGAAAAACGGGGGAAAACGGGGAAAACGGGGAAAAAACGGGGGAAAACGGGGGAAAAACGGGGGAAAACGGGGGAAAAACGGGGGGAAAACGGGGGAAAACGGGGAAAAACGGGGGAAAACGGGGGAAAAACGGGGGAAAACGGGGGAAAAATTCAGGGGAGTTTGGGGAAATGGGTAAAAAAATGAGGGAAATTGGTAGGGATGGGAGAGGGAATGAGGAGGAGTTGGGGTGAAATGGGGAAAGATTGGGGGAATTGGGGAAAGAATTGGGGAGGAATTGGGAAAAAATGGAGGGAAAATTCACAGAAATATCAGAGTAAAGGGAGAAGGGAAAAGAAACTGAGGGGAAATGGGCGAGGGCAAAAAACTGAGCGGAAAAATCCGTAACCCCTGAGTAACCCCTGAGTAACCCCTGAGTAACACATGAGTAACCCCGAGTAGCTCCCTGACCACTCCCAGGACGGTCCTGGGGGTGTCCCTAACCCTCAGTGACCCCTCAGTGACCCCTCAGTGACTCCTCTTAACCCCTTTGTAACCCCAGGAGCAACCCCTGAGTAACCCCTGAGTAACCTCTGAGTAACCCCCGAGTAACCCCCGGGAAACCCCGAGTAACCCCTGAGTAACCCCATGAGTAACCCCTGAGTAGCCCCTGAGTAACCCATGAGTAACCCCTGAGTAACCCCTGAGTAACCTCTGAGTAACCCCTGAGTAACCCCTGAGTAGCTCCCAGACCACCCCAGGACAGTCCTGGGGGTGTCCCCGCCCCACTGACCCCTCAGTGACCCCTCTTAACCCCTTTGTAACCTCTGAGTAACCTCTGAGTAACCCCTGAGTAAACCCTGAGTAGCCCCCTGACCACTCCAGGACGGTCCTGGGGGTGTCCCCACCCCACTGACCCCTCGGTGACCCCTCAGTGACCCCTTAGTGACCTCTCTCAACCCCCGAGTAACCCCCGAGTAACCCACGAGTAACCCACGAGTAACCCCTGAGTAGCTCCCAGACCACTCCAGGACAGTCCTGGAGGTGTCCCCGCCCCTGCTGACCCCTCACTGACTCCTTTTAACCCCTGAGTAACTCATGAGTAACCCATGAGTAACCCACGAGTAGCCCCTGAGTAGCTCCCAGACTACCCCAGGATGGTCCTGGGGGTGTCCCCACCCTCAGTGACCCCTCGGTGACCATCCTGACCTATCTAACCCCTGTAACCCCTGAGTAACCCCTGAGTAACCCATGAGTAACCCATGAGAAACCCCGAGTAGCTCCCTGACCACCCCAGGACGGTCCTGGGGGTGTCCCCGCCCCTCAGTGACCCCTCAGTGACCCCTCTTAACCCCTTGTAACCCATGAGTAACCCACGAGTAACCCCTGAGTAACCCACGAGTAACCCCTGAGTAGCTCCCTGACCACTCCAGGACGGTCCTGGGGGTGTCCCCGCCCCTGCTGACCCCTCAGTGATCTTTTAGTGACCCCTCTAACCCCTTTGTAACCCCTGAGTAACCTCTGCGAGTAACCCCATGAGTAACCCCATGAGTAACCCCTGAGTAGCTCCCTGACCGGCCTCCAGGACAATCCTGGGGTGTCCCCACCCTGCTGACCCCTCAGTGATCTTTTAGTGACCCCTCTTAACCCCTTTGTAACCCCTGAGTAACCTCTGCGTAACCCATGAGTAACCCCTGAGTAACCCATGAGTAACCCCTGAGTAGCTCCCTGACCGCTCCAGGACAATCCTGGGGGTGTCCCCACCCTGCTGACCCCTCAGTGACCCCTCTTAACCCCTTGTAATCCCTGAGTAACCTCTGAGTAACCCCTGAGTAACCTCTGAGTAACCCATGAGTAACCCCTGAGTAGCTCCCAGACTGCTCCAGGACGGTCCTGGGGGTGTCCCCGCCCCGCTGACCCCTCGGTGACCCCTCGGTGACCCCTCGGTGACCCCGCAGTGACGCTCCCGAGCCGCCTGATCTGCGCCTACGTGCAGCTGCTGTCGGAGGCCGCGTGTCGCCGCGCGTACCCGCAGCGCATCACGCCCAGCATGCTCTGCGCCGGCGTCAGCGACCGCCGCGTCGACTCCTGCCAGGTCAGCCCACATCGGCCCCAAAATCTGCCCAAAATTGGCCCCAAATCGGCCCCAAATCTGAAAAAAATCTGCACAAAATCGGCCCCAAATCTGCAAAAAATCTGCACAAAATTGGCCCCAAATCTGCGCAAAATCTGCCCAAAATCCGCCCCAAATCCGCCCCAAATCTGCACAAAATCTGCCTCAAGTCTGACCAAAATCTGCCCAAAATCTGCCTCAAATCTGCCCCAAAATCTGCCGTAAATCTGCCCCAAATGTCCCCAAAATCAGCCCAGAATCCGCCCAAATCTGACCCATATCTGCCCAAAATCTGCCCAAAATCTGCTCCAAATCTGCACAAAATCCGCCCCAAATTGGCCCCTAATCTGCCTCAAAATCTGCCCCAAATCTGCCCTAAATCCGCTCCAAATCTGCCCAAAATCTGCCCCAAAATCAGCCCAAAATCTGTCCCGAATCTGCCCCAAATCTGCCCCAAATCTGCACAAAATCTGCACAAAATCGGCCCAAAATCTGCACAAAATCTGCCCCAAAATCTGCCCCAAATCTGCACAAAATCGGCCCAAAATCTGCACAAAATCTGACTTAAATCTGCCTCAAATCCACCCAAAATCTGCCTCAAAATCAGCCCAAAATCTGTCCCGAATCTGCCTCAAATCTGCACAAAATCTGCCCTAAATCTGCCTCAAGTCTGACCAAAATCTGCCCAAAACCTGCCTCAAATCTGCCCCAAATCGGCCCAAAATCTGCCCGAAATCTGCCCCAAATCTGCAAAAAATCTGCCCAAAATCTGCACAAAATCTGCCCAAAATCTGCCCCAAATCTGCCTCAAAATCTGCCCTAAATCGGCCCCAAATCTGCCCAAAATCTGCCCAAAATCTGCCTCAAAATCTGCCCAAAATCGGCCCCAAATCTGCAAAAAATCTGCCCAAAATCTGCCTCAAGTCTGACCAAAATCTGCCCCAAATCCTGCCCAAAATCTGCCCAAAATCTGCACAAAATCTGCCCAAAATCTGCCTCAAATCTGCCCCAAATCTGCAAAAAATCCGCCCCAAATCTGCACAAAATCTGCAAAAATCTGCACAAAATCGGTTCCCAAATTTGCGCAAAATCTGCCCAAAATCTGCCCTAAATCCGCTCCAAATCTGCTCCAAATCTGCCCCAAATCTGCCCCTAAATGTGCCTCAAAATCGACCCAAAATCTGCCCCTAAATCTGCCTCAAAATCTGCCCCAAATCTGCACAAAATCTGCCCCAAATCTGCCTCAAGTATGGCCAAAATCTGCCTCAAAATCTGCCCAAAATCCTGCCTCAAATCTGCCCAAAATCTGCCTCAAATCTGCCTCAAAATCTGCCCCAAAATCAGCCCCAAATCTGCACAAAATCTGTCCCAAATTGCCTCAAATCTGCCCCCAAAATCTGCCCCCAAATCTGCCCCAAATCTGCCCCAAATCTGCCCCCAAAATGTGCCTCAAAATCGACCCAAAATCGGCCCCAAATCTGCCCCAAATCTGTCTCAAAATCCGCCCCAAATCTGCACAAAATCTGCCCTAAATCTGCCTCAAGTCTGACCAAAATCCGGCCTAAATCTGCCTCAAAATCTGAACAAAATCTGCCCTAAAATCTGCCCCAACATCTGCCCAAAATCTGCCTCAAAATCTGCCCCAAATCTGCCTCAAAATCTGCCCCAAATCGACCCCTAAATCTGCCAAAAATCTGCCCCAAATCCAGCTTCAAAATCTGCCCCAAAATCTGCACAAAATCTGCCCAAAATCGGCCCCAAATCTGAAAAAATCTGCACAAAATCGGCCCCAAATCTGCCCCAAACCTGCAAAAAATCTGCCCAAAATCTGCCTCAAAATCTGCCCAAAATCGGCCCCAAATCTGCAAAATCTGCCCAAAATCGGCCTCAAGTCTGACTCAAAATCTGCCCCAAATCTGCCCAAAATCCACCCCTAAAATCTGCACAAAATCTGCCTCCAGTCTGACCAAAATCTGCACAAAATCTGCCCAAAATCCGCCCCAAATCTGCCCAAAATCTGCCCCAAATCTACACAAAATCTGACCTAAATCTGCCTCAAATCCACCCAAAATCTGCCTCAAATCCACCCAAAATCTGCCTCAAAATCAGCCCAAAATCGGCCCCAAATCTGCCTCAAAATCTGCCCCAAATCTTCCCCAAATCTGCAAAAAATCTGCCCAAAATCCGCCCCAAATCTGCACAAAATCTGCCCTAAATCTGCCTCAAGTCTGACCAAAATCTGCCCAAAATCTGCCTCAAATCTGCCCCAAAATCTGCCTCAAATCTGCCCCAAAATCTGCCGTAAATCTGCCGTAAATCTGCCCCAAATCTGCCCCAAAATCTGCCCAAATCTGCCTCAAAATCTGTCCCGAATCTGCCCCAAATCTTCCCAAAATCAGCCCAGAATCCGCCCCAAATCAGTCCCGTATCTGCCCAAAATCGGCCCCAAAATCCTCCCCAAATCGGCCCCAAATTTGCCCCAAATCCACCCCAAAATCCGCCCAAAATTCGCCCCAGGGACTCCAAAATCCACCTCGAAATCTGCCCCAAATCCACCCCAAAATCAGTCCCAGGACCCTCAAAATTCGCCCCAAAATCAGCCTCAGATTAATCCCAAAATTCGCCCCAAAATCCACCCCACGTTTGCCCCAAAATCAGCCCCAGGACCCCCAAAATTCGCCCCCAAAATTCTCAAATCCAATTTTTTCCCTCTGTCCCCTGTCCGTCCCCAGAGTGACCCGAGTGACCCCTGAGTGACCCTTGAGTGACCCTGAGTGACCCCTGACCCCTTGAGTGACCCCTGAGTGACCCCTGACCCCTGAGTGACCCTTGAGTGACCCCCTGACCCTGATTGACCCCTGAGTGACCCCCTGACCCCTGAATGACCCCTGACCCTTGTGTCCCCAGGGTGACTCGGGGTCCCCTGTCCTGCAACGGGACCCTGCAGGGCATCGTGGTCCTGGGGGCTCCAGAGTGACCCCTGAGTGACCCCCTGAGTGACCCCAGTGACCCCTGAGTGACCCTGAGTGACCCCAGTGACCCCTGAGTGACCCCTGACCCTTGTGTCCCCCCAGGGTGACCCGGGGTCCCCTGTCCTGCAACGGGACCCTCCAGGGCATCGTGTCCTGGGGGCTCCAGAGTGACCCCTGACCCCTGAATGACCCCCAGTGACCCCTGAGTGACCCCTGAGTGACCCCTGAATGACCCTGAGTGACCCCTGAGTGACTCCCCTGACCCTTGTGTCCCCCAGGGTGACTCCGGGGTCCCCTGTCCTGCAACGGGACCCTGCAGGGCATCGTGTCCTGGGGGCTCCAGAGTGACCCCTGAGTGACCCCTGACCCCTGAGTGACCCCCTGACCCCTGAGTGACCCCTGAGTGACCCCCTGACCCCTGAGTGACCCGAGAGTGACCTCCTGACCTGAGGTGACCCTAAGTGACCCCTGAGTGACCCTCTGACCTCCGAGTGACCCCTGAGTGACCCTGAATGATCCCTGAGTGACCCCCTGACCCTGAATAACCTCGAGTGACCCTGAGTGACGCCCTGACCCCTGAGTGACCCCTGAGTGACCCCCTGAGTGACCCCTGAGTGACTCCTGAGTGACCCCTGTGTCCATCCCCAGGGTGACTCCGGGGTCCCCTGTCCTGCAACGGGACCCTCCAGGGCATCGTGTCCTGGGGGCTCCAGACCTGCGCCCTGCCCGGACACCCGGGGGTGTACACAAAGGTGTACGGTTCGTGCCCTGGATCCAGGACACCATGGACAGCAACTAGGGACATTGGGGACACCTTGGGGACATTGGGGACATTGTGGGGACAGCTTGGGGACAGTCTGAGATCGTGGGGACACCTTGGGGACATTGGGGATGGGGACAGTGGGGTCACAGCAGGGTCACACCAAGGTGTGTCGGTTCGTGCCCTGGATCCAGGACACCATGGACAGCAACTAGGGACAGTGGGGACATTGGGGACACCTTGGGGACATGGGGACACCGTGGGGACAGCTTGGGGACACCTTGGGGACACGGGGATGGGCACACTGGGGTCACAGCAGGGTCACACCAAGCTGTGCCGGTTCGTGCCCTGGATCCAGGACACCATGGACACCAACTAGGGACACCTTGGGGACATGGGGACACCTTGGGGACATTGGGGACAGCTTGGGGACAGCCTGAGATCATGGGGACACCTTGGGGACACCTTGGGGACATTGTGGGGACACCTTGGGGACACCTTGGGGACACCTTGGGGACATTGGGGACATTGTGGGGACACACTGGGGACATTGGGACACCTTGGGACAGTCTGAGATCATGGGAACACCCTGGGGACACTGTGGGGACACCTTGGGGACATTGTGGGGACACATTGGGGACATTTGGAACACATTGGGGACACCTTGGGGACAGTCTGAGATCATGGGGACACCGTGGGGACAGCTTGGAGACACATCGGAGACATTGGGACACCTTAGGGACCCTTTGGGGACACCTTGGGACATTAGGGACACCTTGGGACACCTTGGGACACACTGGGGACATTGGGACACCTTTGGGGACACCTTGGGGACACACTGGGGACATTGGGACACCTTGGGGACACCTTGGGGACACACTGGGGACATTGGGGACACCTTGGGGACACCTTGGGGACATACTGGGGACATTGGGACACCTTGGGGAGAGCCTGAGATCATGGCAACACCCTGGGGACACTGTGGGGACACATTGGGGACATTGTGGGACACCTTGGGGACACTTTGATGACACACGGGGACACCCCGGGGACACTCGGGAACACAGAGCGGGCCAGCAGGGGTGGGGAGGTGGTGACGGTGCCACCAAGGTGCCACCAAGAAGTGCCACCAAGGTGTCACCAAGATGCCACCAAGGGCCACCAAGGTGCCACATTTGGGCCACCATAAAGTCACATTTAGGCCACCAAGGTGCCATCATGGTGCCACATTTAGACCACCAAGGTGTCACCAAGGTGCCACCAAGGGCCACATTTGGGTCACCAAAGTGCCACCAAGGGCCACCAAGGGGCCACCAAGGGCCACCAAGATGCCACCAAGGTGCCACCAGGGGCGGTGACGGAGGGGACGCGGTGTCGGGGTCGGTGACAATAATAAACAACAAACCGGGAGCAAACGCGGCCTCTGGTGTCCCCTCCCCCGATGTCCCTCCCCCCCCGATGTCCCCAAGGGTCCCCGGGTGGGGAGGGGCTGTTCTGGCGGCCATTTTGGGGCGTTTCCCAGAATTCCGCTTTATTGAGGTGCTTGAGGAGCGGGGAGGGGCCCGGAGTGCGTGGCCACGCCCAGGTGGGGGCGGGGCCAATGGGAGTGGGGAGGGGCCAATGGGGGAGTGGGGAGGGGCCAATGGGGGAGTGGGGAGGGGCCAATCGGGCCGGGAACCCACAAGGGGTCAAGGGAAGGTCACCCAAGGTCAAGGCAAAACTCAAAGTCAACCCAACCCAACGCCAACCCAATGTCAACCTAACCCAACGTCAACCCAACCCAAGGTCAACCAAACTCAAGGTCAACCCAACTCAAAGTCAACCAAAGTCAACCCAACCCAACCCAACCCAAAGTCAACCCAACCCAACCCAACTCAATGTCAACCAACGCCAACCCAACCCAACCTAAGGTCAACCCAATCCAAGGTCAACCAAAACCAACCCAACTCAACCCAACCCAAGGTCAACCAAACTCAAGGTCAAACAAACCAACCCAACTCAACCCAACCCAACTCAAAGTCAACTCAAGTCAACCCAACGCCAACCCAACCTAAGGTCAATCAAAACCAACCCGACTCAACCTAACTCAACCCAACCCAACGCCAACCCAACCAAGCCTCAAGGTGAACCAAACTCAAGGTCAACCAAAACCAACCCAATCTCGACCCAACCCAACTCAAGGTCAACCCAACCCAACCCAAAATCAACTACAGTCAACCCAACCCAACCCAACGCCAACCCAGCCCAAGGTCAACCTAACTCAACCCAAAGTCAACTCCAACCCAACCTAAGGTCAATCAAAACCAGCCCGACTCAACCCAACTCCAACCCAACCCAAAGTCAAGCACAGTCAACCCAACTCAACTCAAAGTCAACCCAACGTCAACCCAACCCAACCCAAGGTCAACCAAAACCAACCCGACTCAACCCAACCCAACCTAACCCAACTCAAGTCAACCAAAGTCAACCCAACTCAACTCCAACCACACCCAAGGTCAACCAAACTCAAGGTCAACCAAAACCAACCCAACTCAACGTCAACCCAACCCAACCCAACTCAAAGTCAACTGAAGTCAACCCAACCCAACTCAAGTCAACTCAACCCAACCCAAGGTCAACCCAACTCAACCCAACCCAATCCAAGGTCAATCAAAACCAACCCAACTCAACCCAACCCAACCCAACTCAAAGTCAACCAAAGTCAACCCAACCCAACCTAACCACACCCAAGGTCAACCAAACTCAAGGTCAACCAAAACTAACCCGACTCAACCCAACCCAACTGAACTCAAAGTCAACTCAAGTCAACCCAACCCAACTCAAAGTCAACCAAACCAAACCCAAGGTCAATCCAACCCAACTCAAAGTCAACCAAAGTCAACCCAACCCAACCCAACTCAAAGGTCAACTAAACCAATCCAACTCAACCCAACCCAACTCAAAGTCAACCAAACCCAGGCCAAGATCAACCCAACTCAACTCAAACAAACCCAACCTAACCCAACTCAAAGTCAACTCAACCCAAGGTCAACCAATCCAAACTCAAGGTCAACCCAACCCAACCCCAGGTCAACCCAAGGTCAACCAAACCCAACAAAAGAACAACCCAACCCAACCTGAAGTCAATCAAGGTCAACCCAACTCAACTAAGGTCAAACAAACTCAAGGTCAGCCTGGCAACCCAAAAATCAACCAAAGCTCAGCTCAACCCAACGTCAGCAAGGCCAACCCAATCTAAGTCAACCCAAGGTGAATCCAACTCAAGGTCAACCCAACCCAACGTCAACCAAATTCAAGGTCAACCAATATCAAGGTCAACCCAACTCAACCGAACCCAAAGTCAACCCTTGGTCAGCAAAGTCCAAACCAACCCAACGACCAACGCTGTTGAGACTGGACAACCCTTGGTCAAAGTCAAGACCAATCCCATGGTCAGCCCAAGTGGGACCAACCAATGGTCAGTGAGGTCAAGGTCAACCAACCAATGGTCAACCCAAGCCAAGGTCAAGCCAAGGTCAAAGGTCACATGACCGTTAAGTGGAGATGAACCAATGGTCAACGAAGTCAAGATTGACCAACCAATGGTCAAGACCAGTCCAAGAGTCGCCCAACCATCAACTGAAAATCAACCAATGGCCAAAGATGTCAACGTTGATCACCCCAACATCAAGATCAGTCCAAGATCAAGTTAAAACCAACCAAAACCAAGGTCAAAGGTCACCCAACGGTCAACTGGGAACAGACAATGGTCAATGACGTCAAGACCGACCAACCAACGGTCAAGACCAATCCAAGAGTCACCCAACGGTCAAGAGAAGAGCAATCAATGATCAATAAGGTCAAGATTGACCAAACCATGGTTAAGACCACTCCAAGGTCAAGTTAAGATCAACCCAAATCACGTTCAAGGTCACCCAATGGGTCAAGTGAACAGCGACCAATGGTCAACAAAGTCAAGGCTGACCAACCCAAAGTCAAGACCAACCCAAAGTCAAGACCAACCCAAAGTCAAGACCAACCCAAGGTCAAGACCAACCCAAAGTCAAGACCACGCCCACCCAAGCTCGGGTGAGGTCAAGGATCGACCCCAAACCAACCAATGATTATTGAGGTCAAGCTCAACCGACCAATGGTCAACTCCAACCCAAGGCCAACCCAACACAAGGTCAAGATCACCCAACGGTCAACTGAAGACTGATCAGCGATCAACGAAGTCAAGACCGACCAACCAAAGGCCAAGACCAGTCCAAGAGTCATCCAATGGTCAAGGGAAGAGCAACCAATGGTCAACAAGGTCGAGATCGCCCAATCAACGGCCAAGACCACTCCAAGGTCAAGTTAAGACCAACCCAACCCAAGGTCAAGGTCACCCAATGATCAACTCCGACCGACCAATGAGCAATAAAGTCAAGCCCGACCAACCAACGGTCAAGACCAACCCAAAGTCAAGGCCACGCCCACCCAAGCTCAGGTGAGGTCAAGGTCACCCAAAGGGCAACCCCAAACTAACCAATGATCACCCAAAGGTCAAACTCAACCCATCAACGCTCAACTCCAACCCGAGCTCAGGTGAGGTCAAAGGTCACCCAAAGCTCAACCCCAAACCAACCAAGGACCGCCGAGGTCAAGCTCAACCAACCCAACCCCGCCTTCAGCGCCCCCTCCCCCCGCCTAAGCTCAGCGCACAAAGCCCCTCCCCCAACCGATTTTCAGCCCCGACCCCCCCAAGTTTGGCCAAAGACAAGGAAGGACCCTGCGGGAGGGGGAGGGCGGGGTCACATGGGGCGGGGCCGGAGTCGGGGGGCGGGGCCGGGCGGTGCAGCGGCGTCTCCTTGTAGACGAACCAGGAGCCGCCGGCCCAGAGCACCAGGTTGAGGAATCCGAAGGCCTGGGGGGGGGGAAATGGGATTAAAGCCCTCCCCACAGCTCCACCTGCCCCTCCCCCCGTCCTCGGTACCCCCATCGAAGCCCCTCCCCACCCCGCCCTCGGTGTCCCCCAAAATTCCCAACCCTGGCCTCAGTTTCCCCCACCCCCACAACCCCTCCCCACTCTTGCCTCAGTTTCCTGTTCTATTTCCCCAAACCCCTCCCCACCCAAAAATCCCCTCCCCACCCCCCAAAATCCCTGCCCCACCCCCCAAATCCCCTCCCCATTTCCCCTGTTCCCCTCCCCCCCCCCCCAATTCTCACCAAGGAATTCCTCCAATCCCTGAATCCCTCCCCACCCCCAAATTCTCACCACAGACGCCCCAGCTCCCCCAATCCCTCCCCACCCCCAAATCCCCCAAACCCCCACCACAGCCGCCCCCACCCCTTAAATCCCTCCCCATCCCAAATTCCCACCACAGACACCCCCATCCCCCAAATCCTCACCACAGACACCCCCATCCCCTAAATCCCTCCCCCACTCCCCAATTCTCACCACAGACACCCCCAGCCCCCAAATCCTCCCACCCCCCAAATCCCCCAAATCCTCACCACAGACACCCCTAGCCCCCCAAATCCCTCCCCAGACCCCCAAATCCCCCAAATTCCCACCACAGTCGCCCCCATCCCCCAAATCCCTCCCCACCCCCAAATCCCCTCCCCAGACCCCCAAATCCCCCTAACCCTCACCACAGTCGCCCCCACCCCCTAAATCCCTCCTCCACCCCCCAAATTCTCACTACAGACACCCCTATCCCCTAAATCCCCTCCCCTCCCCCAAAATCTCACCATAGACACCCCCATCCCCCAAATCCTCACCACAGACACCCCCCATCCCCCAAATCCCCTCCCCACCCCCAAAATCTTCACTACAGACACCCCTATCCCACTAATCCCTCACCCTCCCCAAAATCCTCACCATGGAGGCCCCATCCCCTAAATCCTCTCCCCACCCCAAATCCTCTCCCCAGACTCCCAAATCCCCCAAACCCTCACCACAGACACCTCCCCACCTCCCTCAGATCCCTCCCCCTCCCCCAAATCCTCACCACAGACACCCCATCCCCCCCAAATCCCTCCCCACCCCCCAAATCCTCACCACGGAGGCCCCCAGCCCCCCATGGCCGTGAGCGCGGTGCGGGCGCAGCTGGCGGTGGGGGAGGGGCAATGGGGAGGGGCGCGGCCACCGCGGCTCGGACGTGCCCCCAGCGCCCTGGGCCCAGGCCGAGGAGGCCACGAGCCACAGGGCGGCCACCAGCCCCGAGGCCACCAGGTCCTGGGGGAGGGAGAGGGACAGTCAGCGCGGGAGGGGGCGGGGGGAAAACGGGGGAAAAGGGAAAAATCCTGGGAGGAAATGACCCAAAAATGGGGAGAAATGACTCAAAAATGGGGGAGGGAGAGAATCAGGGTGGGGAGGGGCGGGAGGAAAACGGGGAAAAAGGGAAAAAATCCTGGGGGAAATGACCCAAAATTGGGAGAAATGACCCAAAAATGGAGGGAAATAACTCCGGAAAATGGGGGAGGGAGAGAGTCAGGGTGGGGAGGGGCGGGGGAAAACGGGGGAAAAGGGAAAAATCCTGGGGAAATGACCCAAAATGGGGAAAACGACCCAAAAATGACCTAAAAACAGGGAGAAAAATTAAGAGAAATAACTCCAAAAATGAGGGAAAACGACCCAAAAATGGGGGAGGGGAGAGAGTCAGGGTGGGGGGAGGGGCGGGGAGAAAAAATCCTGGGGGAAAAGGGAAAAAATCCTGGGGGAAATGACCCAAAATGGGGGAAATGACCCAAAAATGGGGGGAGGGAGAGAGTCAGGGTGGGGGAGGGGCGGGGAGAAATTGGGGGAGGGCGGGGGAAAAATTCTGGGGGAAATGACCCAAAATTGGGGAGGAATTGAGAAAAATGACCCCAAAAATGGGGAGAAATGAGCCAAAAATGGAGGGAAATAACTCCAAAAAATTGGGGTAGGGGAGAAAAGAGAGTCAGGGTGGGGAGGGGCGGGGGAAAAACGGGAAAAAAGGAAAAAATCCTGGAGGGAAATGACCCAAAAATAGGGAGAAATGAGCTAAAAACGGCCTGAAAACAGGGAGAAAAATTAAGAGAAATTACTCCAAAAATGAGGAAAAAGGACCCAAAAATGGGGGAGGGGAGAGAGTCAGGGTGGGGGAGGGGCAGGAGGAAAAACGGGGGAAAAAGGGAAAAAATCCTGGGGGAAATAACCCAAAAATGGGGCAGAAATGACCCAAAAGTTGCCCAAAACAGGGAAGAAAAATTAAGAGAAATTACTCCAAAATGAGGAAAACGACCCAAAAGTGGGGGGAGGAGAGAGTCAGGGTGGGGAGGGGCGGGGAGAATTGGGGGAGGCGGAGGAAAAAATTCTGGGGGAAATGACCCAAAAATTGGGGAGAATTGAGAAAATGACCCCAAAAATGGGGGAGAAATGAGCCAAAAATGGGGAGGGAAGATAGCCAAGGTGGGGGAGGGGGAGGAATGGTGGGAGGGGCGGGGAAAAATCCTGGGGGAAATGACCCAAAAATTGGGAGGAATTGAGAAAATGACCCAAAAATGGGGAGAAATGAGGCAAAATGTATGGAAATAACTCCAAAAAATGGGGGAGGGGAGAGAGATGAGGAGGTGCGGGGAAAAAGTCTGGGGAGAAAGACCCAAAATGGGGGAAAACGACCCAAAAATGACCTGAAAACAGCGAGAAAGATTAAGAAAATTACTCCAAAAATGGGAAAAACGACCCAAAAATGGGGGGAGGGGAGAGAATCAGGGTGGGGGAGGGGCGGGGAAATGGGGAGGGGCGAGGAAAAATCCTGGGGGGAAATGACCCAAAATTGCAAAGAAATGAGCCAAAAATGGGAAATTTGGGAAAAATAATGGGAATTTTGGGCAGAAAAATGGGAATTTTGGAGGAAAAATGGGAATGTTGGGAGAAAAATGGGAACTTTGGGGAAAAAATGGGAATTTTGGGACGAAAAACGGTAATTTTGACAGAAAAAATGGGAATTTTGGGAAAAATAACGGGAATTTTAGAAGAAAAAATGGGAATTTTGGGGAGAAAAATGGGAATTTTGGGGTAGAAAATGGGAATTTTGGAAAGAAAAATGGAAATTTTGGGGAAAAATGGGAATTTTGGGAGGAAAATGGGAATTTTGGGGAAGAAATTGGGAATTCTGGAAATAAAAAAACGGAAATTTTGGGGAGAAAAAATGGGAATTTTGGGGAAAAACCGGGAATTTTGGGGCGAAAAATGGTAATTTTAACAGAAAAAATGGGAATTTTGGGAAAAATAATGGGAATTTTAGGAGGAAAAAAAGGGAATTTTGGGAGAAAAAATGGGAATTTTGGAAAAGAAAAAGGGAATTTTGGGGAGAAAAATGGGAATTTTGGGGCAGAAAATGGGAATTTTGAGAGAAAAAATGTGAATTTTGGAAAGAAAAATCGGAACGTTAGGAAAAATTGGGAACTTTGGGGGAAAAACGGAATTTTTGGGGAAAAAATGGGAATTTTGGAAAAGAAAATGGGAATTTTGATAGAAAAATGGTAATTTTGTGAGAAAGAATGGGAAATTTGGGAAAAACAATGGGAATTTTGGGGAGAAAATTGGAAATTTTGGGAAGAGAAATGGGAATTTTAGAAGGAAAAATGGGAATTTTACGGAGAAAAATGGGAATTTTAGGAAAAATGGGAACTTTGGGGAAAAAATGGGATTTTTTGGGAAGAAAATGGGAATTTTGATAGAAAAATGGTAATTTTGTGAGAAAAAATGGGAATTCTGGGAAAAATAATGGGGATTTTGGAAGAAAAAATGGGAATTTTGGGAGGAAAACTAGGAATTTTGGGAAAGAAAATGAGAATTTAGGGGGTAAAAAAGAATTTTGGGGAAAAAATACGATTTTCGAGAGAAAAAATGGGAAATTTGGGAAAAATAATGGGAATTATGGGGAAAATATGGGAATTTTGGGGAAAAATGAGAATTTTAGGGAGAAAAACGGGAATTTTAGGAAGAAAAATGGGAATTTTGGAAAAAAATGGGAATTTTGGGAGGAAAAATGAGAATTTTAGGGAGAAAAATGGGAATTTTCAGGGAGAAAATGGGAATTTTGGGAGAAAAACAATGGGAATTTTGGGGAGAATAATAAGAATTTTGGGAAGAAAAAAGGGAATTATAGGGAGAAAAAACGGGAATTTTGGGAAAAACAATGCGAATTTTGATTAAAAAATGGTAATTTTGAGAGAAAAAAATGGGAATTTTGAAGAAGAAAATCGGAATTTTAGAAAAAAATGGGAATTTTGAAGAAAAAAATGGGAATTTTGGGGAGAAAATTGGGAATTTTGGGGAAGAAAATGGGAATTTTGGGGGAAAAAATGAGATTTTTGGGAAAAAATGGGATTTTTGGGAAAGAAAATGGGAATTTTGGTAAGAAAATGGGAATTTTGAGAGAAAAATGGGAATTTTAGGGAGAAAAATGGGAATTTTGAGAGAAAAAACGGGAATTTTGGGGAAAATAATGGCAATTTTGGGAAGAAGAATGGCAATTTTGGGTAGAAAAATGGAAATTTTAGGGAGAAAAATCGGAATTTTGAGAGAAAAGGGAATTTTGGGGAAAATAATGGGAATTTTGGAAAGAAAAACGGGAATTTTGGGTAGAAAAATGGAAATTTTGGGGAAGAAAATGGGAATTTTAGAAAAAAAAAAGGAAATTTTAGGGAGAAAAATGGGAATTTTGGGAAAAATAATGAGAATTTTGGGGGGACTTACCTGGGGTCCTTCAGAGGCAGCAGAGAGGGAAGGGGCAGAAAGGGTTAAACCCCCCAAATTCCATTGGGAATTCCCAAAAATTCCATCCCAGAACCCCAAAATCTCACCAGGAACGTCAAAATTTGGGTCAAAACTTCAAAATTTTGCTCAAAATTCTCTAAAATTCCACTGAAATCTAAAAATTCCACCCAGATCCCCCAAAATTTACACCAAAAACCCCCAAAATTCCACCCAAATCCCCAATTTTCACCAAAATCACCAAAATTTCACACCAAAATCCCCAAAATTTTACCAAAACCCCCAAAATTTCACCAAAATCACCAGAATTCCACTCAAATCCCCCCAAAATTTCACCAAAATCCCCAAAATTCCACCAAAATCCCCAAAATTTCACCAAAATCTCCAAAATTTCACCAAAATCCCCACTAAAATCCCCAAAATTTCACCAAAATCACCAAAATTTCACCAAAATCTCCAAAATTTTCACCAAAATCACAAAAATTTCCACCAAAATCCCCGAAATTTCACCAAAATCCCCAAAATTCCACCAAAATCCCCAATTTTTCCCCAAAATCCCCAAAATTTCACCAAAACCCCCAAAATTTCACAAAAATTTCACCAAAATGTCACCAAAATCTCCAAAATTTCACTAAAATCCCCAAAATTTCACCAAAATCACCAAATTTCCACCAAAATCCCCAAAATTTCATTAAAATTCCACCAAAATCCCCAAAATTTCACCAAAAACTCCAAAATTCCACCAAAATGTCACCAAAACGTGACAAAATGTGAGCTCACCATGAGGGGCAGGCGGGACCCCGCACACCTGTACAGGTGCAGGTAGCCCAGGTACAGCCTCACCTGCCCAACCCCACCTGAGCACACCTGGACAGGTAAATCCCACCTGAGCACACCTGTACAGGTAACCCCTGTGCTCACTCACCATGAGGGGCAGGCGGGACCCCGCACACCTGTCCAGGTGCAGGTAGCCCAGGTACAGCCTCACCTGCCCAACCCCACCTGAGCACACCTGTACAGGTAAATCCCACCCGAGCACACCTGTACAGGTAAATCCCACCATGACTCACCATGAGGGGCAGGCGGGACCCCGCACACCTGTACAGGTGCAGGTAGCCCAGGTACAGCCTCACCTGCCCAATCCCACCTGAGCACACCTGAGCACACCTGTACAGGTAAATCCCACCTGAGCACACCTGTGCAGGTAAATCCCCACCATCACTCACCATGAGGGGCAGGCGGGACCCCGCACACCTGTACAGGTGCAGGTAGCCCAGGTACAGCCTCACCTGCCCAATCCCACCTGAGCACACCTGAGCACACCTGTACAGGTAACCCCCATCACTCACCATGAGGGGCAGGCGGGACCCCGCACACCTGTACAGGTGCAGGTAGCCCAGGTAGCCGCCCAGGGCCCCCAGGCTGTACAGGAAGGCGGCCACGGCCACGCCCACGAAGAACCGCGAGGCCGAGGAGAAATCGCCCACCAGGTGAACGTCCTTGGGCCAGGTGTGGTTGCACAGGTGAGTCAGAGACGGCTGGAACACGGCGTGGTTCAACCTGGGGAGGGGAGCGCACCTGGGGTCACACCTGGGCACACCTGGGGTCACCTGGGCACACCTGGGGTCACACCTGGGGTCACCTGGGCACACCTGAGGTCACCTGGGCACACCTGGGGTCACACCTGAGGTCACCTGGGCACACCTGGGGTCATACCTGGGGTCACCTGGGGCACACCTGGGGTCATACCTGGGGTCACCTGGGGTCACACCTGGGGTCACCTGGGAACACCTGGGGTCACACCTGGGGTCATACCTGGGGTCACCTGGGGTCACACCTGGGGTCACCTGGGGCACACCTGGGCACACCTGGGGGTCACCTGGGCACACCTGGGGGTCACCCGGATGTACCTGGGGTCACACCTGAGGTCACCTGGGGTCACACCTGAGGTCACCTGGGCACACCTGGGGTCACACCTGAGGTCACCTGGGCACACCTGGGGTCATACCTGGGGTCACCTGGGGTCACACCTGGGGTCACCTGGGAACACCTGGGGTCACACCTGGGGTCATACCTGGGGTCACCTGGGGTCACACCTGGGGTCACCCGGATGTACCTGGGGTCACACCTGAGGTCACCTGGGCACACCTGGGGGTCACCTGGGGTCACCTGGACACACCTGAGGTCACACCTGGGGTCACATGGATACACCTGGGGTCACACCTGGGGGTCACCTGGGCACACCTGAGGGTCACCTGGGGTCACCTGGGGTCACACCTGAGGTCACCTGGACACACCTGGGGTCACACCTGGGGTCACCTGGGCACACCTGGGGTCAAACCTGAGGTCACCTGGGCACACCTGGAATCACCTGGGTGTCACCTGGATATACCTGGGTTACATCTGGGGTCACCTGGGCACACCTGAGGGTCACCTGAGCATACCTGGGGTCACCTGGACACACCTGGGGTCACCTGGGGTCACACCTGGGGTCACCTGGGCACACCTGGGGGTCACCTGGATGTACCTGGGGTCACACCTGGGGTGTCACCTGGGCACACCTGGGGAACCTGTGCTCACACCTGAGGGCCACCTGGGCACACCTGGGGGAACCTGGATACACCTGGGCACACCTGAGGTCACCTGGATACACCTGGGGGTCACGTGGACACACCTGGGCACACCTGGGGGTCACCCGGATGTACCTGGGGTCACACCTGGGGTCACGTGGACACACCTGGGGTCACACCTGGGGTCACCTGGGGTTATCTGGACACCTGTATACACCTGAGGAGTCCTGCATACACCTGGGGCTCACACCTGAGAATCACCTGGATACACCTGGAGATCACCTGGATACACCTGTGGATCACCTGGACACACCTGGGGGGTGCTGGACACACCTGAGGCCACACCTGGGGTTTACCTGGGCACACCTCGGTTACCTGAGGTCACCTGGACACACCTGGGGGTGCTGGACACACCTGAGGTCACACCTGAGGTTTACCTGGGCACACCTGGGTTACCTGAGGTCACCTGGACACACCTGGGGTCACCTGGGAGGGCTTGGACACACCTGGGGGTCACACCTGGCTCAAACCTGGTGCCACTTTGAACCCTCCTGCACCTTCCACCTCACCTGTCCTGGCTCACCTGTCCTGGCTCACCTGTCCCACCCCTCTCACCTGTCTCACTCGTCCTCCCATTCCCTCACCTGTCCCACCCAACTCACCTGCCTCACCTGTCCCAGGTGTGTCTCAAGTATCTCTCACCTGTCCCAGGTGTCTCTCACGTGTCTCACCTGTCCCAGGTGTCTTACCTGTCCCAGGAGTATCTGCCCTGTCCCAGGTGCGTCCCAGGTGTCTCTCACCTGTCCCACGTGTATCTCATGTGTCTCTCACCTGTCCCAGGTGTGCCTCACCTGTATTTCACCTGCCCCAGGTGTATCTCACCTGTCCCAGGTGTGTCCCATGTGTCCCCAGGTGTCTCTCACCTGTCCCAGGTGTGTCACTCACCTGAAGGGGTACCCGAACTCGGCTGTCACCGAGTGGTTCTCGCGCCTCGCAGGTGACCCGGTGGGTGACGGAGCTCTCACCTGTCCCAGGTGTGTCCCAGGTGTCTCTCACCTGTCCCAGGAGTATCTGCCCTGTCCCAGGCATGTCCCACCTGTATCTCACCTGTCTCACGTGTGTCTCACCTGTCCCAGGTGTGTCCCAGGTGTGTCTCAAGTATCTCTCACCTGTCCCAGGTGTGTCCCACCTGTATCTCACCTGTCCCAGGTGTGTCACTCACCTGTCCCAGGTGTGTCTCACCTGTCCCAGGTGTCCCTCACCTGTCCCAGGTGTGTCTCAAGTACATCTCACCTGTCCCAGGTGTCTCTCACCTGTCCCAGGTGTGTCCCAGGTGTATCCCACCTGTATCTTACCTGTCCCAGGTGTGTCTCACCTGTATCTCACCTGTCCCAGGTGTGTATCACCTGTATCTCACCTGTCCCAGATGTATCCCACCTGTCTCACCTGTCCCAGGAGTATCTGCTCTGCCCCAGGTGTGTCCCACCTGTATCTCACCTGTCCCAGGTGTGTCCCAGGTGTGTCACTCACCTGAAGGGGTACCCAAACTCGGCTGTCACCGTGTGGTTCTCGCGCCCCTCGCAGGTGACCCGGTGGGTGACGGAGCTCTCACCTGTCCCAGGTGTGTCTCACCTGTATCTCACCTGTCCCAGGTGTGT
>JAKWBO010000250.1:0-71947 GCA_034336685.1 Luscinia luscinia | reverse complement strand
ATCCTCTCCTCTCTCCTCGCTCTCTCCTTCCTCCTCCTCTTCCTCCTCCTCCTTTTCTCCCTCCCCTCCCTTCCCACCGTTTCCATCTCCTTCCTCCCCATCCTACTCATCCTCCTCCTCCTCCTCTTCCTCTTCCTCATCCTCATCTCCTCCTTCCTCGCCGCCTCCATCCCCCTCTCTCCCCTCCTCCCCGTCCTCCTCATCCTCCTTCTCCCTTCCCCGCCGTTTCCATCCCCCTTCCTCACCCTCCTCCTCCTCCCCTCTCTCCTCGCTCTCTCCTTCCTCCTTCCTCCTCCTTCTCTTCATCCTCCTCCTCCTCTTCCTCCCGCTCCCTTCCTCACCGTTTCCTTCCTCCTTCCTCCCCCTTCCTCCCCTCCTCCTCTTCCTCCCCTCCTTTTCTCCCTCCCTCCCTTCCCCGCCGTTTCCATCCCCCTTCCTCCTCCTCCTCATCCTCCCCCTCTCCTCGCTCTCTCCATCCTCCTCCTCCTCATCCTCCCTTCCTCACCGTTTCCTTTCCTCCTTCCTCCTCTTCCTCTTCTCCTCTCTCCTCGCTCTCCCCTTTCTCCTCCTCTTCCTCCTCCTCCTCTCCCTCCCCTCCCTTCCTCACCGTTTCCATCCCCCCTCCTCACCCTCCTCTTCCTCCTCCTCCATTCCTCGCTCTCCCCATCCTCCTCCTCCTCATCCTCCCCTCTCTCTTCGCTCTCTCCATCCTCCCCTTCCTCCTCTTCTTCCTCCCTCCTCCTCATCCTCCTCTTCCTCCCCTCCTTTTCTCCCTCCCCTCCTTTCCCCGCCGTTTCCATCCCTCCTTCCTCACCCTCCTCATCCTCACCCTCTCTCCTCGCTCTCTCCTTCCTCCTCCTCCTCCTCCTCCTCCTCTCTCCTTCCTCCTCCTCCTCCTCCTCCTCTCCCTCCCCTCCTCTTCCTCACCGTTTCCATCCCCTTTCCTCACCCTCCTCATCCTCACCCTCTCTCCTCGCTCTCTCCTTCCTCCTCCTCCTCCTCCTCCCCTCCCCTCCCCCTCTCTCCCCATGGCTCCCCCCGGCGCCGCCTCGCAGCTGCTGCCCCCGCTCGTTCTGGCGCTCGCAGGTAAAAGGTGGGGAGGGGGGAAATCTCCATTTTATTTTTATTTTTATTTTATTTTATTTTATTTTATTTTATTTTATTTTATTTTATTTTATTTTATTTTATTTTATTTTTATTTTATTTTATTTTACTTAATTTTATTCTATTTTATTTTCATTTATTTTAATTTTTTTATTTTATTCTATTTCATTTCATTTCATTTCATTTCGTTTCATTTCAATTCATTTCATATTTCATTTCTATTAATTTCATTCCAATTTATTTCAATTCATTTTATTTTTATTTCATTTCATTTCTATTCAATTAATTTTATTTTATTTTATTTTATTATCTCATTTTATCTCATTTTATCTTATTCTATCTTATTCTATTATATATCTCTTTTATCTTATATTATTCTATTATTTAATTTAATTTAATTTAAATTTTATTTTTATTTTATTTTATTTTTATTTTTATTTCATTTCATTTCATTTCATTTCATTTCATTTTAATTAAATTTTATTTTATCTCATTTTATCTCATTTTATCTCATTTTATCTCATTTTATCTTAGTCTATCTTATTCTATTTTATATCTATTTTATATTATTCTATTATTTTATTCTAGTTAATTTCATTTTAATTAAATTAAATTTTATTTTATTTCACTTCATTTTATTTTATTGGGGAGGGGGCGTCTCTGAGCATCCCAAAAATTAATTTTTTGGGGGGGGGGCGTATCCCGAAATCAACAGGAATTTTTATTTGATTCCAGCCGGAATTGATGGGGGGGGCAGCAAAAAAAAAATTAAATAATTTTTATTTAAAATTAAAAAAAAAAATCCCCCCCAAATTTTTGGGGTTCAGGGTTCGGGTCTGTGCTGCTTTTGGGGGGTTTTTGGGGGGCGTGTTCAATTTTGGGGGTCCTTGTCCCATTTTGGGGGTCCCTGTGCCCTTTTGGGGGTCCCTGTGCCCTTTTGGGGGGTCCCTGTCCAGTTTTGGGGGTCCCTGTCCTTTTAGGGGATCCCTGTCCAATTTTGGGGGTCCCTCCCATATTTTGGGGAGTCCTTGTCCCATTTTGGGGGGTCCCTCCCATATTTTGGGGGGTCCCTGTCCCATTTTTGGGGTCTCTGTCCCTTTCAGGGGTCCCTGTCCCATATTTTAGGGGTCCCTTCCCTGTTTTGGGGTCCCTGCGCCCTTTTGGGGGTTTCTGTCCCATTTTTGGTGGTCTCTGTTTCCTTTTAGGGGTCCCTCCCATATTTTGGGGGTCCCTGTCCCATTTTAGGGGTCCCTGCCCTGTTTTGGGGGTCCCTGCCCTGTTTTGGGGGTCCCTGTCCCATTTTGGGGGGGTCTCTGTCCCATATTTGGGGGTCCCCATCCCCATTTCGAGTCTCCCCCATTTTCGGGGCTCCCCATCCCATTTCGGGGCTCCCCATCCCATTTTTGGGGGTCCCCATCCCATTTTTGGGTGTTCCTATCCCATTTTTGGGGGTCCCTATTCCATATTGGGGGTCCCCATCCCATTTTGGGGGTCCCTATCCCCATTTCGAGTCTCCCCCCCATATTCAGGGGTCCCTATCCCATTTTCGGTGGTCCCCATCCCATTTTGGGGATCCCTATCCCATTTTCAGGGGTCCCCGATCCCATTTTTAGGGTCCCTATCCCACATTTTGGGGGTCCCCATCCCATTTTCGGGTGTCCCCATCCCATATTCAGGAGTTCCTGTCCCATTTTTGGGGTCTCTATCCCACATTTTGAGGGTCCCTATCCCGTTTTCAGGGTTCTCCATCCCATTTTCAGGGTCCCTATCCCATTTTTGGGGGTCCCTATCCCATTTTTGGGGGACCCCATCCCATTTTTGGGGGACCCCATCACATTTTCAAGGGTCCCCATCCCATTTTCAGGGTTCCCTATCCCAATTTCGGGATCCCTATCCCATTTCAAGGTTCCCCATCCCATTTTCGGGGTCCCCATCACATTTTCAGGGGTCCCCATCCCATTTTGGGGTTCCCCATCCCATTTTCGGGTGTTCCTATCCCATTTTTGGGGGTCCCTATCCCATTTTCGGGTGTCCCCATCCCATTTTTGGGGGTCCCTATCCCAATTTCGGGATCCCTATCCCATTTTCAGGGTTCTCCATCCCATATTCAGGGTTTCCTATCCCATTTTTGGGGGTCCCCGTCCCATTTTCGGGTGTCCCCATCCCATATTTAGGAGTTCCTGTCCCATTTTTGGGGTCTCTATCCCACATTTTGGGGGTCCCTATCCCATATTTTGGGTTCCCTGTCCCATATTCAGGTCTCCCCCATTTTTGGGGGTCCCTGTCCGATTTTTGGGGGTCCCGCAGGGGCGGCGCGGGGCTCGTTCGCGGTGCTCTCGTGGCCGCGCGTGGCCGCGCTCCCGTTCGGCGGCTCCCGCGGGGGTCACCCCCAAATTCGGGGGTCCCTGTCCCATATTCAGGGTTCCCTATCCCATTTTCGGGGGTCCCTATCCCATTTTTGGGGTCCCCATCCCATTTTTGGGTGTTCCTATCCCATTTTTGGGGGTCCCTATCCCAATTTCGGGATCCCTATCCCGTTTTCAGGGTTCCTCATCCCATTTTGGGGGTCCCTATCCCATTTTTGGGGGTCCCTATCCCATTTTGGGTGTCCCCATCCCATATTTAGGAGTTCCTGTCCCATTTTTGGGGTCCCTGTCCCATATTCAGGGTTTCCTATCCCATTTTTGGGGGTCCCCATCCCATTTTCGGGTGTTCCTATCCCATTTTTGGGGGGTTCCCCATCCCAAATTTTGGGGGTCCCGCAGGGGCGGCGCGGGGCTCGTTCGCGGTGCTCTCGTGGCCGCGCGTGGCCGCGCTCCCGTTCGGCGGCTCCCGCGGGGGTCACCCCCAAATTCGGGGGTCCCTGTCCCATATTTCGGGTGTCCCCATCCCGTTTTTGGGGGTCCCTATCCCATTTTTGGGGGTCCCTGTCCCATATTCTGGGTTTCCTATCCCATTTTGAGGTTCCCCATCCCATTTTCGGGGGTCCCTATCCCATTTTCAGGGGTCCCCATCCCATTTTCGGGGGTCCCTGTCCCATATTCAGGGTTTCCTATCCCATTTTCGGGTGTCCCCATCTCATTTTCAGGGGTCCCTATCCAAATTTCGGGATCCCTGTCCCATTTTCAGGGTTCTCCCTCCCATTTTTGAGGGTCCCTATCCCATTTTCGGGGATCCCTATCCCATTTTCAGGGTTCCCCATCCCATTTTGGAGGATCCCCATCACATATTCAGGGGTCCCCATCCCATTTTTGGGGGTCCCTGTCCCATTTTCGGGTGTCCCCATCCCATATTCAGGAGTTCCTGTCCCATTTTTGGGGTCCCTATCCCACATTTTGGGGGTCCCTATCCCATTTTTGGGGGTCCCCATCCCATTTTTGGGTGTTCCTATCCCATTTTTGGGGGTCCCTATCCCAATTTCGGGATCCCTATCCCATTTTCAGGGTTCTCCATCCCATATTCAGGGTTTCCTATCCCATTTTCGGGGGTCCCCATCCCACATTTTCAGGGGTCCCTATTCCATTTTGGGGGTCCCCATCCCAAATTCGGGGGTCCCTATCCCATTTTCAGCGGTCCCTATTCCACATTTTGGGGGGTCCCTGTCCCCCTTTGTGTCCCATTAAGGGGGTCCCCGTCCATTTTTTGGGGATCCCTATCCCCATATTCGGATGTCCCCCATTTCGGGGGGTCCCTGCCATATTTTTGGGGGTCCCGCAGGGGCGGCGCGGGGCTCGTTCGCGGTGCTCTCGTGGCCGCGCGTGGCCGCGCTCCCGTTCGGCGGCTCCGCCACCATCAACTGCAGCCGCAGCGCGTGCCCGGGGGGGCGAGGGCGGGGGGCTGCGCCTGGACACGTCCCTTGTCGCCACCCCCGGGCCCGGGGGGCTCCTGTGGCAGAGCTTCACCCTCAGCAACGTGTCGCGATGGAGACCCGGCGATGTCACCTCGCGCCCGCGCGCTGCGGGACAGCGCGGCCACCGCCAGCAGCGCCGTGGTCGTGTATCGTGAGTGCGGGGGACACGGGGGGACAAGGGGGAGACAGGGAGGGACAGAGAGAGGAGAGAGTGGGGACAATGAGGGGATAATGAGGGGATAATGAGGGGACAGGGAGGGGACAATGGGGGGACAGGGAGGGGACAGTGAGGACAGACAGGGGACAATGAGGGGACAATGAGGGGAGAATGAGGGGACACAGTGGGGGACAGGGAGGGGACAATGAGGGGACAGTGAGGCGCGACAGCAGCACCGGGGATAATGTAGGGGACAGTGAGGGGATAATGAGGGGACAATGAGGGGATAATGAGGGGATAGTGGGGGACAATGAGGGGACAATTAAGTGACAATGAGGGAGAGAGTGGGGACAATGAGGGGAGAGACAGGGGACAGGGAGGGGACAATGAGGGACAATGGGGCGGACAATGAGGGGACAATGAGGGGATAATGAGGGGACAGAGAGGGGACAATGAGGGGACAATGAGGGACAATGAGGGATAATGAGGGGACAATGAGGGGACAATGAGGGGACAATGAGGGGACAGAGAGGGACAATAAGGGGACAATGAGGGGACAGGGAGGGGACAATGAGGGGACAATGAGGGACAGAGAGGGGACAGGGAGGGGACACAATGAGGGACAGGGAGGGGACAATGAGGGGACAATGAGGTGACAGAAAGGGGACAGCGGGGTGACACCAGTGGGGACACCAGGGTGGCATGGTGGTGGCACTGTCCTCATGCTCAGAGCTGTCACAGCAGGGTGGTGACACCCAAGGTGACGTCATGGTGGCACCTCCTTTGTCCCCAGAGATGGCACTGAGGGTGGGACATCAGGGTGACATGGTGGTGGCACCAGCCTCGGCACGGGGACACACAGGGTGACAGCGATGGTGACACCCTGACGTCACCTCTGTCCCCAGAGCTGATTCCAGGGTGGTGACACCGATGGTGACACCGATGGTGACACCGATGGTGACACCCAGGGTGACACCCTGACGTCACTTCTGTCCCCAGAGCTGGTATCAGGATGGTGACACCCAGGGTGACACCGATGGTGACATCATGTTGACACTCACATTGTCCCCAGAGTGGCCTGGAGCTGATTCCAGGGTGGTGACACTGATGGTGACACCCTGGGTGACACCATGACGTCACTTCTGTCCCCAGAGCTGCCCCACGAGGTGACCCTGGAGCTGATTCTGGGGTGGTGACACCGATAGTGACACCCAGGGTGACACCCTGACGCCACCTCTCTGTCCCCAGAGCTGATTCCAGGGTGGTGCCACCAGGATGGTGACACCCTGACGTCACTTCTGTCCCCAGAGCTGCCCCGGAAGTGACCCTGGATCTGGTACCAGGGTGGTGACACCAATAGTGACACCCTGACGTCACCTCTGTCCCCAGAGCTGCCACAGCTGGTGACCCTGGAGCTGATTCCGGGTGGTGACACCGATAGTGACACTCCAGGGTGACACCCTGACGTCACCTCTGTCCCCAGAGCTGATTCCAGGGTGGTGCCACCAGGATGGTGACACCATGACGTCACTTCTGTCCCCAGAGCTGCCCCGGGAGGTGTCCCCAGAGCTGGTGCCAGGGTGGTGCCACCAGGATGGTGACACCGATAGTGACACCATGACGTCACCTCTGTGTCCCCAGAGCTGGTACCAGGGGTGGTGACACCAATAGTGACATCCTGACGTCACCTCTGTCCCCAGAACCGCCCCGGGAGGTGACCCTGGACCCGATTCCGGGGTGGTGACACCGATGGTGACACCATGACATCACCTCTGTCCCCAGAGCTGCCCCGGGCGGTGACCCTGGACCTGGTGCCAGGGTGGTGACACCCAGGATGACACCAATAGTGACACCATGACGTCACTTCTGTCCCCAGAGCGCCCTGCGAGGTGACCCTGGACCCGATTCCGGGGTGGTGACACCCATGGTGACACCGATAGTGACACCCAGGGTGACATCACGATGCCACCTCTCTGTCCCCAGACTTGCCCTGGGAGATGCCACCAGGATGGTGACGCCATGACGTCACCTCTGCCCCCAGAGCTGATTCCAGGGTGGTGCCACCAGGATGGTGACACCAATAGTGACACCCTGACGTCACCTCTGTCCCCAGAGCCGCCCCGCGAGGTGACCCTGGACCCGATTCCAGGGTGGTGACACTGATGGTGACACCCAGGGTGACACCATGACGTCACTTCTGTCCCCAGAGCTGCTCCCACGAGGTGACCCTGGAGCTGATTCCGGGTGGTGACACCGATGGTGACACCAGGGTGACACCCTGACGTCACCTCTGTCCCCAGAGCCGCCCCTCAGCGAGGTGACCCTGGACCCGATTCCAGGGTGGTGACACTGATGGTGACACCCAGGGTGACACCATGACGTCACTTCTGTCCCCAGAGCTGCCCCACGAGGTGACCCTGGAGCTGATTCCGGGGTGGTGACACCGATGGTGACACCATGACGTTACTCCTGTCCCCAGAGCTGGTACCAGGGTGGTGCCACCAGGATGGTGACACCCTGACGTCACTTCTGTCCCCAGAGCCGCCCCGGGAGGTGACCCTGGATCTGGTACCAGGGTGGTGACACCCATGGTGACACCATGACGTCACTACTGTCCCCAGAGCTGATTCCAGGGTGATGCCACCAGCGATGGTGACACCGATAGTGACACCCATGGTGACACCATGACGTCACTTCTGTCCCCAGAACTGCCCCAGACAGTGACCCTGGACTTGATTCCGGGTGGTGACACCGATAGTGACACCCAGGGTGACACCCAGGGTGACATCACGATGCCACCTCTCTGTCCCCAGACTTGCCCTGGGAGATGCCACCAGGATGGTGACGCCATGACGTCACCTCTGCCCCCAGAGCTGATTCCAGGGTGGTGCTACCAGGATGGTGACACCCATAGTGACACCATGACGTCACCTCTCTGTCCCCCAGAACTGATTCCAGGGTGGTGCCACCAGGATGGTGACACCGATAGTGACACCCTGACGTCACCTCTGTCCCCAGAGCCGCCCCGCGAGGTGACTTCCTGGAGCCCATCCCCCGCTGGCCGAGGGTGACACCCACCCCGTGCGCTGCCACGTGCGCGACGTGGCGCCTGTCGCCAACCTGACGGTGACGCTGCGCCGCGGCGCCGACACGCTGCGCACGGCGACATTCGGCGACAGCGAGGGCAGCGCCAGCGTGGCCGTCACCCACGCGCTCACGGTGACCCGCGGCGACCACGGGCAGCGTGTCACCTGCCACGCCGAGCTGTCGCTGCGCCCCCACGGGCCCCTGTTCGCCCGCGCTGCCGCGCCCGCCGCGCTCTACGTGTTCGGTGAGGGGCGGGGGATTGGGGAGGGGCTGGGGGAATGGGGAGGGGCTTGGGGTAATGGGGAGGGGGCTTGGGGTAATGGGGAGGGGGTTTGGGGGGTTGGGGGTAATGGGGAGGGGTTTGGGGAATCGGGAGGGGCTGGGGGTCTGGGGGTAATGAGGAGGGGCTTGGGGGTAATGGGAGGGGCTGGGGGCGCTGGGGGTAATGGGGAGGGGCTGGGGAATGGGGAGGGGCTTGGGGGTAATGGGAGGGGCTGGGGGAATGGGGAGGGGCTGGGGGTGATGGGGTAATGGGAGAGGGGCTGGGGGTGATGGGGGTAATGGGGAGGGGCTGGAGGGGTAATGGGGAGGGGCTGGGGGTAATGGGGAGGGGGCTGGGGGGTTGGGGTAATGGGGAGGGGCTGGGGGGACTGGGGGTAGGCTGGGAGGGGCTGGGGGTGTTGGAGGTACATGGGGAGGGGCTGGGGTGTCCCCGGGGAATTGGGGAGGGGTCTGGGGACACTGGGGGTAATGGGGGGCTGGGGTGATGGGGAGGGGCTGGGGGCACTGGGGTGTACTGGGGAGGGGTTGGGGGTGTCCGGAGGGCACTTGGGGACTGGGGTACTGGGGAGTGTTCCCCGGGGGTAATGGGGAGGGGTCTGGGGATTACTGGGGAGGGTAATGGGAGGGGCTGGGGGTAATGAGGAGGGGTTGGGGGTCCTCATGGAACTGGGAGGGGTCTGGGGGTAATGGGGAGGGGCTGGGGGCTGTTGGGGGTAATGGGGAGGGGGCTGGGGGGTAATGGGGAGGGGGCTGGGGGTGATGGGGGTAATGGGGAGGGGCTGGGGGTAATGGGGAGGGGGCTGGGGGTAATGGGGGAGGGGCTGGGGGTGATGGGGGTAATGGGGAGGGGGCTGGGGGTAATGGGGAGAGGGTTGGGGGTCCTCATGGAACTGGGGAGGGGTCTGGGGGTAATGGGAGGGGTCTGGGGGTGATGGGGAGGGGTTTAGGGGTGTCCCCAGGGCACTGGGGAGGGGGCTGGGGGGTCCCCAGGGAGCTGGGGAGGGGCTGGGGGCACTGGGGAGGGGTCTAGGGGCACCGGGAGGGGGCTGTGGGGTGTCCCCAAATCTCCAGGGCTGTGACCTCATTGCCACCCTCCTTGTCCCCCTTATCCCCCCGTGTCCCCCCCCCGATGTCCCCAATGTCCCCAATGTCCCCCGATGTCCCCAATGTCCCCAATATCCCCAATGTCCCCAATGTCCCAATGTCCCAATGTCCCCAATGTCCCCCATGTCCCCAATCTCCCAATATCCCCAATTTCCCCAATATCCCCCAATATCCCAAATAACCCCAATGTCCCCAATGTCCCCAATGTCCCAATGTCCCCAATATCCCCAATGTCCCCAATGTCCCACTGTCCCCAATGTCCCCAATGTCCCGACATCCCAATGTCCCCAATGTCCCCAATATCCCCAATGTCTAATGTCCTTCCAATGCCCTCCCAATATCCCCAATATCCCCAATGTCCCCAATGTCCCCAATATCCCCAATGTCCCCAATGTCCCCTAATATCCCCAATGTCCCCAATATCCCCAATGTCCCCACAATGTCCCCAATGTCCCCAATATCCCCAATGTCCCCAATGTCCCCAATGTCCCCAATATCCCCCAATATCCCCAATATCCCCAATATCCCCAATGTCCCCAATGTCCCCAATGTCCCCCAATATCCCCAATGTCCCCGATGTCCCCAATGTCCCAATTTCCCCGATGTCCCCAATGTCCCCAATATCCCCAATGTCCCAATGTCCCCAATGTCCCCAATGTCCCCAATATCCCCAATATCCCCAATATCCCCAAATATCCCCAATGTCCCCATCCCCAATGTCCCCAATATCCCCAATATCCCCAATGTCCCCAATGTCCCCAATGTCCCCAATTTCCCCAATATCCCCAATTCAATGTCCCCCAATGTCCCCAATGTCCCAATGTCCCCAATATCCCCAATGTCCCCAATGTCCCCAATATCCCCAATGTCCCCAATATCCCCAATGTCCCCAATGTCCCCAATGTCCCAATATCCCCAATATCCCCAATATCCCCAATGTCCCCAATGTCCCCCAATATCCCCAATGTCCCCAATGTCCCCAATATCCCCAATATCCCCAATGTCCCCAATGTCCCAATGTCCCCAATGTCCCCAATATCCCCAAATATCCCCAATATCCCCAATGTCCCCAATGTCCCCAATGTCCCCAATGTCCCCAATGTCCCCAATATCCCCAATGTCCCCAATGTCCCCAATGTCCCCAATATCCCCAATATCCCTATGTCCCCAATGTCCCCAATGTCCCAATGTCCCCAATATCCCCAATATCCCCAATATCCCCAATATCCCCAATGTCCCCAATGTCCCACTGTCCCCAATGTCCCTAACTCCCCAATGTCCCCAATGTCCCCAATGTCCCCAATGTCCCCAATATCCCCATACTCTAATATCCCCAATATCCCCAATGTCCCCAATGTCCCCAATGTCCCCAATGTCCCTAATATCCCCAATGTCCCCAATGTCCCCAATGTCCCAATGTCCCCAATGTCCCAAATGTCCCCAATATCCCTAATGTCCCCAATGTCCCCAACGTCCCCAATGTCCCTGTCCCAATATCCCCAATTTCCCCAATATCCCCAATATCCCCAATATCCTAATATCCCCAATATCCCCAATGTCCCCAATATCCCCAATTTCCCAATATCCCCAATATCCCCAATATCCCAAATGTCTCAATGCCCCGATGTCCCCGATGTCCCCCAGCTCTCCCCGCCCCCCCTCTGCAGGCCCCGCCCATCCTCGAGCTCGGCGCGCGGGCCAATGTCACCTGCCGCGTGCTCGGCGCCTTCCCGCGGGCGACACGCGCGTCTCGGCGGCGCTGGGCGGGCGCGCGCTGCCTGTCGCGACAGCGCTAGCCCCCCGGTGGGGACACGGTGACAGCCAGCGCCGAGCTGTCGCCGCCGGGCACGGGCGAGCACGAGCTCAGCTGCACGGCCCGGGTGGCCACGGCGGCCAGAACGGCCACGAGGAAACTCCGGGTCTACAGTGAGGGCGGGATTTTTTTTGGGGGGGTGGGGCACCCTAAAATTTTTATTTTTTTTTTTTTAAGTTTTTGAGGAGTGGGAACAACCCAAAATTTTTTTATTATTTCTTTTTATTTTTGAGGGGGTGGGAACAACCCAAAATTTTTTTAATTATTTTTTTATTTTTGAGGGGTGGAACAACCCAAAATTATTTTTTTTATTTTTGAGGGGTGGGAACAACCCAAAATTTTTTTATTATTTTTTTATTTTTTGTAGGGGGTGGGAACAACCCAAAACCAATTTTTTTTTTATTTTTGAGAGGTGGGAACAACCCAAAATTTTTTAAGATTTTTTTATTTTTGTTTTTGAGCAGGTGGGAACAATCCAAAATTTATTTATTTATTTATTTATTTATTTATTTATTTATTTATTTATTTATTTTGAGGGGGTGGGAACAACCCAAAATTATTTTTTATTTTTGAAGTGGGAACAACCCAAATTTTTTTTTATTTTTTGAGGAGGTGGGAACAACCCAAATTTTTTTTTTTTTTTTTGTGTGGTGGGGACACCTCAAAATTTATTTTTTTTGGGGCTGATGGAATTCTCTGGCAGGATTCCCGGAGCCCGCGCTGGAGGTGACGCCGGCGGAGGTGGCGGCGGGGGAGGAGGTGACAGTGACCTGCGGGGTTGGGGACACGGCTGGGCTACCTGGGGACACCCCAAAAACAGCTGGGGACACCCCAAAAACACCTGGGGACACCCAAAAACTACCTGGGGACAGCCAAAAACTACCTGGGGACACCCTAAAACTACCTGGGGACACCTCAAAAACAGCTGGGGACTCCCCAAAACCACCTGGGGACACCCCTGGGCCACTTGGGGACACCCCTGGGCTACCTGAGGACACCCTAAAACCACCTGGGTACACCCTCAGGCTACCTAGGGACACCTCTGGGCTACCTGGGGACAGCTCTGGGCTACTTGGGCACTCCCCAAAACCACATGGGGACTCCCTAAAACCACCTGGGGACACCCTAAAACTACCTGGGGACACCTCTGGGCTACCTGGGCACTCCCCAAAACCACATGGGGACTCCCTAAAACCACCTGGGGACACCCTAAAACTACCTGGGGACACCTCTTGGCCACCTGGGGACATCCCTGGGCTACCTGGGGCCACCCCTGGGCTACCTGGGGACACCCTAAAACCACCTGAGGACACCTCTGGGCTACCTGGGGATACCCTAAAACCACCTGGGGACACCTCTTGGCCACCTGAGGACTCCCCAAAACCACATGGGGACATCCCTGGGCCACCTGGGGACACCTCTGGGCCACCTGGGGACACCTCTGGGCTACCTGGGGACACCTCTGGGCTACTTGGGGACACCCTGGGCTACCTGGGGACACCTCTGGGCTACTTGGGGACACCTCTGGGCCACCTGGGGACACCTCTGGGTTACCTGGGGACAAGTCTTGGCCACCTGGGGACACCTCTGGGATACCTGGGGACACTCTAAACTACCTGGGGACACCCTGGGATCACCTGGGGACACCGTTGGGCTACCTGGGTACATCCTCTGGGCTACCTGGGGACACCTCTGGGCTACCTGGGGACTCCCTGAAACTACATGGGGACATCTCTAGAACCACTCTGGGGACACCTCTTGGCCACCTGGGGACTCCCCAAAACCACATGGGGACATCCCTGGGCCACTTGGGGACACCCCTGGGCTACCTGAGGACTCCCTAAAACCACCTGGGGACAGCCCTGGGCTACCTGGGAGACACCCTAAAACCACCTGAGGACACCCCTGGGCTACCTGGGGACACCTCTTGGCCACCTGGGGACAGCCCTGGGCTACATGGGGACATCTCTGGGATACCTGGGCACTCCCAAAACCACATGAGGACACCCCTGGGCCACCTGGGGACACCCTAAAACTACCTGGGGACAGCCCCTGGGCCACCTGGGGACACCCTAAAACTACATGGGGACACCTCTTGGCCACCTGGGGACATCTCTGAGATACCTGGGAACAGCCCTGGGCTACCTGGGGACACCCCAAAACCACCTGGGGACACCTAAAACCACCTGGAGACAGCCCTGGGCTACCTGGGGATAGCCCTGGGCTGCCTGAAATATTCCCAAAACCACCTGGGGACATCCCTGGGCTACCTGGGGCCACCCCTGGGCTACCTGGGGACACCCTAAAACTACACGGGGACACCCCAAATCCACCTGGGGCCACCCCTGGGCCACCTGAGGACCCCCCCGGGCCACCTGTGTCCCCGCCGCGGCTGCGGCTGCAGCTGCGGGACGCGCGGGGGGCGCTGCTGGCCGAGGGCTCGGGGCCGCGGCTGCAGCTCCGGCTGCTGGCCCGGGGCAGGGACCACGGTCGCCAAATCGTGTGCGGCTCGCCTGGCCGTGGGCGAGCGCGAGGTGGCAAAGGCGGCGGCGCTGCTGAGCGGTGCTCTGTGAGTGGCGGTTCCCAAATTCTTTATTTTTTTTTTTTACTTTTCCTCAAATTCCCTTTTTTACCCCAAAAATCTTCCCGAAATCCCTCCCGGCAATTCCCGAATTCCTCTTTTTTTTTTTCTATTTTTAAATTTTTTTAAATTTTAATTTTAATTTTTATTTTAAATTTGTTTCTATTTCTACTTTTATTTTTATATTTTTATTTTTATTTCTATTTCTATTTCTATTTCTATTTCTATTTTTTAATTTTTAATTTTTAAATTTATTTTTACTTTATTTTATTTTTTCAAAATCTTTAGGATTCCTCTTTTTTTCTCCTGTTTTCCCAAAATCCCACCCAATTCCTGAATTCTTTATTTTATTTTTTTAATTTTAAAATTTCTTATTTTACTATTTTTTCAAAAACCCTCTTCACTTCTTTTTCCTCTGTTTTTCAAAATCCCCTCAGAAGCAATTCCTGATTTCCTTTTATATTTTTTATTTTTTCCCAAAATCTTCCCCAAATTCTTTTTTTCCCAAAATCTTCCCCAAATCCCTCCCGGCAATTCCAAAATTCCCTTTCCCCAAATCTTCCCCATATCCCCTTTTTCCTCCCAAATCTCCCTAAATTCCCATTTTTCCCCCAAATCTTCCCCAAATTCCCTTTTCTCCTCCAAATCTTCTCCAAATTCCTTTTTTTTTCCCCAGATCTTCCCAAAATTCCCATTTTCCCCCAAATCTTCCCCAAATTCCGTTTTATTCCCCAAAAATCTTCCCAAAATCCTTCCCGACAATTCCCAAATTCCTTTTATTCCCCCAAATCTCCCCAAATTCATTTTTTATTTTTTTCCCCCAAATTCCTATTTTTCCCCTCAAATGTTCCCAAATTCCCATTTTTTTACCCCAAATCTTCCCCAAATTCCTTTTTTCCCCCCTGGATCTTCCCGAAATCCCATTTTTGCCCCCAAATCTTCCCCAAATTCCTTTTTTTTTTTCCCCAGATCTTCTCAAAATCCCATTTTTCCCCGAAATCTCCAAATTCCTTTTTTTCCCTCCCCAAATCTTCCCAATTTCCCATTTTTACCCCAAATTTTTTCCCCCACAGATCCCCCCGAGTTTCCGCCCGGCTCCTGCCCCGCCAGCCGCACGTGGCTCCGCGGCTCTCGCCGCTCCCTGACCTGCCTGGCCTCCGGCAACCCCTCCCCCACCGTGGCCTGCGGCCGCCGCGGCGTCACCGTGGCCACCACGGAGCCCCGGCTGGTCACTCGGTCGCTGGCCGGGACCTACGAGTGCAAGGCCACCAACGCCTTGGGGACGCGGAGCCGGCGCGTCACCGTGCGCGTGGAGCGTGAGTGGCGGCGGGGTGGCCACCGGGGGGGGTCTCGGTGGCCACCGATGTCATTGAGTGTCCCCTCCCTAAAGGTGAGCCCACCATGTCCGAGTCGGGGTGTCCGGCACGCCGGGTGTGGGTGGAGGGACAGAGGTGGCGGCTGGAGTGCGGCGCCGAAGGGGAGCCGGAGCCCAGCATGCGGTGCGAGCGCGATGGCGGTAGCAGTCAAGATGGCGGCAGTCAAGATGGCGGCACTCGTGGTTGGATTCAAGATGGCGGCACTCAAGATGGCGGCACTCGTGACATTCAAGATGGCGGCACTCATGGTTGGATTCAAGATGGCGGCACTTATAGTGGCGTTCAAGATGGCAGTAATCAAAATGGTGGCACTCGTGGTGACATTCAAGATGGGGGCACTCATGGTTGGATTCAAGATGGCGGCACTTATAGTGGCGTTCAAGGTGGCAGTAATCAAAATGGTGGCACTCGTGGTGACATTCAAGATGGCGGCACTCATGGTTGGATTCAAGATGGCGGCACTTATAGTGGCGTTCAAGATGGCAGTAATCAAAATGGCGGCACTCGTGGTGACATTCAAGATAGCGGCACTCATGGTGGGATTCAAGATGGCAGTAATCAAAGTGACGGCACTCAAGGTGGTGGAACTCGTGGCAATCAAGATGGCGGCATTCAAGATGGCGGCACTCGTGGGATTCAAGATGGCAGAACTCATGGGGGGATTCAAGATGGCACTCAAGATGGAACTCATGGTGGGATTCAAGATGGCAACACTCAAGATGGTGGAGCTCGTGGTGGGATTCAAGATGGCAGAACTCATAGTGGAATTCAAGATGGCAACACTCATGGTGGCATTCAAGATGGTGGAACTCATGGTGGGATTCAAGATGGCAGCACTCATGGTGCCACTCAACACAGTGACAATCAAGATGGTGGCATTCATCACAGCGAAAATCAAGATGGCAGCACTCATGGTGGCATTCACCACAATGAAAATCAAGATGGTGGCACTCAAGATGGTGGCACTTATGGTGGCATTCAAGATGGCAGCACTTATGGTGGCACTCATGGAAGAACTCATGGTGGCATTCAAGATGGCGGCACTTACGGTGACACTCATCATGGTGACACTCATGGTGGCAATCAACATGGCAGCACTCGTGGCACCCATGGAAGAACTCATGGTGACACTCATAGTGGCACTCAAGATGGCGGCAATCAAAATGGCGACACCCATGGCACTCAAGATGGCGGCACTCGTGATGTCACCCATGTAAGAACTCATGGTGGCATTCAAGATGGCGTCAATCAAAATGGCGGCACACATGGCACTCAAAATGGCGGCACCCATGGCGGCATTCAAGATGGCGGCAATCAAAATGGCGGCACACATGGCACTCAAAATGGCGCCGCCCATGGGGACACTCAACATGGCCGCGTGGTCACCCGGGCCGACGGCGGCCGCTACGTCTGCAGGGCCACCAACCGGCACGGGGTGGCCACCAGGAGCGTGCTGGTCACCGTGGAGTGTGAGTGACCCCCGGGGACGGGGGGGGACAGGGAGGGGACAGGTTTTTTTTTTCAAGATCCTCCCAAAATCCCTCCCGGCAATTCCCAAATTCCCTTTTTCCCCCAAAATTCCCTTTTTCCTCAAAATTCCCAAGTCCCCATTTTTTCTCCCAAATCCCCATTATTATTTTAATTTTTATTATATTATTTATTTTTATTTTTTATTTTTTATTTTATTATATTATTTATCTTTATCTTTGTCTTATTTTTATTATCTTATTTATTTTTATTATTTATTTTTATTTTTATATTTTTATTTTAATTTTTATTATTTATCTTTATATTTATCTTTGTCTTATTTTTATTATATTATTTATTTTTATTTCTATTTTTGCTATTTTTATTATTTTTATTTTATTTTTTATTATATTATTTCTATTTCTATTCCTATTCCTATTTCCATTGTTATATTTATTTTTATCTTTATTTTTATTTTATTCTTATTTTTATTTTTATTATTACTTTTATTTTTATATTTATTTTTACTTTATTATTGTTACTGTTACTATTACTATTACTATTACTATTACTATTACTATTACTATTACTATTATTGCTATTATTGCTATTATTACTATTATAATATTTTTACATTTATTTTTATTTTTATATTTGTATTTTTATTTTTCATTTTCATTTTTACATTTCTATTTCTATTTTCACCCCCCAGACCCCCCCGGCCTCCCCGAGCGCGGCTGCCCCGCTCACCGCCTGTGGCTCGAGGGGACCCCGGCCCGGCTGAGCTGCGAGGCCACCGGGAACCCCCCGCCCGTGGTCACCTGCGCGCGTATCGCCGACTATCGCGACAACCACGCCGACTATCGCGACCATCATCGCGATTATCGCGACAATCGCGGCGATTATTTGGACAATAACGGCGATTATCGGGACAATAACGGCGATTATCGCGACAATCACAATAACGGCGATTATCGGGACAATAACGGCGATTATCGCGACCATTACCGCGATTATCGGGACAATAACGGCGATTATCGCGACAATCACAATAACGGCGATTATCGCGAAAATTACCGCGATTATCGGGACAATCACGCCGATTATCGCGACTTTTACCGCGATTATCGCGACATGCACAACGCCACGGAGCTCGGGACGGCGCCAACGTCACCCGAGGCCATGCGGGCACCTACGAGTGCCGGGCGAGCAACAGCGCACGGCTGGGCGAGCAAGAACGTCAGCGTGGCGGTGGAGTGTGAGCGGGGAAAAAAAATGGGGTTTTGGGGGGAAAAATCGGGATTTTGGGAAAAAAGGATTTTAGGGGAAAAAAGGGATTTTAGGGGAAAAATGGGATTTTTTTGGGGAGGGGAATGGAATTTTGGGGGGAAAAAATCGGGATTTTTTTAAAGAAAAATGGGATTTTTTGGTGGGGAAAAAATGGAATTTTGGGAAAAAACCCGGAGATTTTGGAGGGTAAAAATTCGGGATTTTGGGGGGAAAGACGGGATTTTTAAAGAAAAATGGGATTTTGGTGGGAAAAATGGAATTTTGGGAAAAAACCCGGAGATTTTGGAGGGTAAAAATTCGGGATTTTGGGGGAAAATCGGGATTTTCTAAGGAGAAATGGGATGTTTTTGTTGGGGAAAAAATGGAATTTTGGGAAAAACCCGGAGATTTTGGAGGGTAAAAATTCGGGATTTGGGGGGAAAAATGGGATTTTTAAGGAAAAATGGGATTTTTGGTGGGGAAAAAAAGGATTTTTGGGAAAAATCACGGAGATTTTGGAGGGTAAAAATTCGGGATTTTGGGGGGGAAAATGGGATTTTTTTAAGGAAAAATGGGATTTTTTGGTGGGGAAAAAAAGGATTTTTGGGAAAAATCACGGAGATTTTGGAGGGTAAAAATTCGGGATTTTGGGGGGAAAATCGGGATTTTCTAAGGAGAAATGGGATTTTTTGGTGGGGAGAAAAGATGGAAATTTGGGAAAAAACCCGGAGATTTTGGAGGGTAAAAATTCGGGATTTTGGGGGGAAAAACGGGATTTTTTTAAAGAAAAATGGGATTTTTTGGTGGGGAAAAAAATGGAAATTTGGGAGAAAACCCGGAGATTTTGGAGGGTAAAAATTCGGGATTTTGGGGGGAAAATCGGGATTTTCTAAGGAGAAATGGGATGTTTTTGTTGGGGAAAAAATGGAATTTTGGGAAAAAACCCGGAGATTTTGGAGGGTAAAAATTCGGGATTTTGGGGGGAAAGACGGGATTTTTTTAAAGAAAAATGGGATTTTTTGGTGGGGAAAAAAATGGAAATTTGGGAAAAAACCCGGAGATTTTGGAGGGTAAAAATTCGGGATTTTGGAGGGAAAATCGGGATTTTTTGGGGGAAAATGGGATTTTTTTGGTGGGGAAAAAAGAGAGTTTTGGGGGGAAAATGGAATTTTGATGTAAAAAATGGGATTTTGTTGGGAAAAATCGGGATTTTGGGGAAAAAAGGGGATTTGGGGAAAAAGGGATTTTTAGGGGAAAGTGAGATTTTTGGAGTAAAACTCGGAGATTTTGGAGGGTAAAAATTCGGGATTTTGGAGGGAAAGAAGGGGTTTTTGGGGGAAAATGAGATTTTGGAGGGTAAAAATCCGGGATTTTTGGGGGAAAAAACAGGAATTTTGGGGCAAAAAACCTGAGGATTTTGGAGGGTAAAAAATCGGGATTTGGGGTAAAAAATTGAGATTTTGGGGTAAAAACCCCTGCGATTTTTGGGAATAACCACAGGATTTTTGGGGAAAAAAATAGCGATTTTTGGGGTAAAAATGGTGGATTTTGGAGAAAAAAACCGGGATCTTTTTGGGGCTAATTTAAATATTTTTTTTATTTTTAACCCTTCCGTTGCCAGACCCGCCCTCGTCCGTGACGCTGCGCGTGCTCCCCTCCCCCCTCGTGGCGACGGGCGCGGATTTCTCATAAAAACCGGGAATTGGGTCTAGAAATGCGGGATTTGGGATTTAAAAACGGGATTTTGTAGGGTAAAAAACCGGGATTTTGGGGTAAAGATTTGAGACTTTTTGGAGGGAAAAACCCAGGGATTTTGGGGCAAAACCCGAGGATTTTGAAGCGTAAAAAATGAGGATTTTGGGTTAAAAAATCGGGATTTTGGGGTTAAAAATCGAGATTTTGGAGGGTAAAAATCCGGGATTTTGGGGCAAAAAATTCGGGATTTTGGGTTAAAAAATTCGGGATTTTGGGGTGAAAAAATCGGGATTTTGGGTAAAAAATTCTGGATTTTGGAGGGTAAAAATCTGGGATTTTGGGGTAAAAAACCGGGATTTTCAGGGGAAACCCCGGGATTTTAGGGGGTAAAAAATCAGGATTTTGGGTTAAAAAATCGGGATTTTGGGTTAAAAAATTGAGATTTTTGGAGGGAAAAAGCCAGGGATTTTCGGGCAAAACCCGAGGATTTTTAAGTAAAAAATTCGGGATTTTGGGGTTAAAAATTGAGATTTTGGAGGGTAAAAATCCAGGATTTTGGGGCAAAATAAACAGGATTTTAGGGTAAAAATCCGGGATTTTGGGGCAAAAAAATCGGGATTTTGGGGTAAAAAAATCGGGATTTTGGGGCAAAAAATTCGAGATTTTTGGGTAAAAAATTGAGATTTTGAAGTGTAAGAATCTGGGATTTTGGGATAAAAAATCGGGATTTTCAGGGGAAAATCAGGGATTTTAGGGGATAAAAAATCAGGATTTTGGGTTAAAAAATCGGGATTTTGGGTTAAATAATTCAATTTTTTGTAGGAAAAAACCGGGATTTTTTGGGGTATTTATTTTATTAATTTTTTTATTTTTAACCCTTCCGTTGCCAGACCCGCCCTCGTCCGTGACGCGGCGCGTGCTCCTGTCACCCCGTGTGGCGCCGGGCGCGGATTTCTCATAAAAACCGGGATTTGGGTTTAGAAATGCGGGATTTGGGGTTTAAAAACAGGATTTTGGAGGGTAAAAAACCCGGGATTTTGGGGTAAAGATTTGAGATTTTTTGGAGGGAAAAACCCAGGGATTTTGGGGTAAAATCCTGGGATTTTGGGGCAAAACCCCGGGATTTTGGAGGGTAAAAAATGAGGATTTTGGGTTAAAAATTGGGATTTTGGGTTGAAAAACCCGCGATTATTGGGGGTTAAAAATTGAGATTTTGGAGGGTAAAAATCCAGGATTTTGGGGCAAAATAAACAGGATTTTAGGGTAAAAATCCGGGATTTTGGGGCAAAAAAATCGGGATTTTGGGGTAAAAAAATCGGGATTTTGGGGCAAAAATTCGAGATTTTTGGGTAAAAAAATTGAGATTTTGGAGTGTAAAAAGCCAGGATTTTGGGATCAAAAATCGGGATTTTCAGGGGAAAATCAGGGATTTTAGGAGGTAAAAGATCAGGATTTTGGGTTAAAAAAATCGGGATTTTGGGTAAAAAAATTCAATTTTTTGTAGGAAAAAAAACAGGATTTTTTTTGGGGTTTATTTTAATAATTTTTCTCTTTTTAACCCTTTTGTTGCCAGACCCGCCCTCGTCCGTGACGCTGCGCGTGCTGCCCTCGCCCCGCGTGGCGCCGGGCGCGGATTTCTCGGTGTCGTGCGGGGCCGGGGGGGTCCCGCGGCCGCGGCTGCGCTGGGCGCTGCCCCCCGCCCCCAACGCGCGCTGGGCCCGCGGGAACCGCTCCGTGCTGGTCACGGCGGCCAGCGCGGCCAACGCGGGCGAGTACCGGTGCCAGGCGGGCAACCGGCACGGCAGCGCCCAGGCCAGCGTGCGCGTCACCGTGGAAGGTGAGTGCTGGGTTTTAATTTATTTTTTGTTTTATTTTGAGATTTTTTTGGATTTTTTTGCGATTTTTTCAGTGATTTTTTAGGATTTTTTAGGGGTTTTTTTGGGAATTTTTTGGGATTTTTAAAAATTTTTTGGGGATTTATTTAGGGTTTTTTGGGGATTTTTGGGGATTTTTTTAGGGTTTTTTGGGGATTTTTTTGCGGGTTTTTAAAATTTTTTTGGGTTTTTGGGGGTTGTTTTTTTAGGGTTTTTAGGGGTTTATGGGGGATTTTTTGAGGATTTTTAGGGAATTTTTTTGGATTTTTTTCGGAATTTTTTTGGATTTTTTGAATTTTTTCGGGGACTTTTTGGGGATTTTTTGGGATTTTTTAGGGATTTTTTGGGTGATTTTTGGGATTTTTGGTGAATTTTATAGGGATTTTTTGGGGATTTTTTTGGGGATTTTTTTGGGATTTTTTTTTGGGTTTTTTTGGCATGTTATTTTGGGGTTTTTTGTGATTTTTTGAGGGGTTTTGGGGGTTGTTTCTGTGGCCAACGCGGGTGAGTGTCGGTGCCAGGCGGGAACCGGCACGGCAGCGCCCAGGCCAGCGTGCGCGTCACCGTGGAAGGAGAGTGTTGGTTTTTTAAATTTTTTTTTGTGTTTTATTTTGAGATTTTTTGGGATTTTTTTGCGATTTTTTCAGTGATTTTTTAGGATTTTTTAGCGGTTTTTTTGGGGAATTTTTTGGGATTTTTAAGAATTTTTTGGGGATTTATTTAGGGTTTTTTGGGGATTTTTTTTAGGGTTTTTTGGGGAATTTTTTGTGGGGTTTTTTTGGCGTTTTATGGTTTTTTTGGGGTTTTTTTTTAGGATTTTTAGGGGTTTATGAGGGATTTTTTGGGGATTTTTGGGAATTTTTGGGATTTTTGGGATTTATTTGGAGATTTTTTTGGGAATTTTTTGAAATTTTTTGGGATATTTTTGGTATTTTTTGGGATTTTTTGGGATTTTTTGGGTGATTTTTTTGGGATTTTTTGGTGAATTTTATAGGGTTTTTTTAGGGATATTTTGAGATTTTTGGGGATTTTTTTTGAGTGTTATTTTGGGGGTTTTTTTGTGATTTTTTGAGGGGTTTTGAGGGTTGTTTCTGTGGCCAACGCGGGCGCAGTACCGGTGCCAGGCGGGCAACCGGCACGGCAGCGCCCCAGGCCAGCGTGCAGCGTCACACCGTGGAAGGTGAGTGTTGGGTTTTAATTTATTTTTGTTTTATTTTGAGGGTTTTTTTAATTTTTAGGGGTTTTTTTTTTTGATTTTTAGGGATTTTTTGGGGATTTTTTAGGGATTTTTTGGGATTTTTTAGAGGTTTTTTGGGATTTTTGGGGATTTTTTAGGGATTTTTTGGATTTTTTAGAGGTTTTTTTGGGATTTTTTGGGAATTTTTTGGGAATTTTTTGGGATTTTTAAAAATTTTTTGGGGGATTTATTTAGGGTTTTAGGGGTTTATGGGGGATTTTTTGGGTATTTTTGGGGAATTTTTGGGGAATTTTTTTTTATTTTTTTCGGAATTTTTTGGGATTTTTTGAATTTTTTCGGGGACTTTTTGGAGATTTTTTGGGATTGTTTTTGGGATTTTTTAGGGATTTTTTTGAAATTTTTGGGGATTTTTTTGGTATTTTTTGGGTGATTTTTTGGGATTTTTTGGTGAATTTTATAGGGTTATTTTAGGAATATTATGGGGTTTTTGGGATTTTTTTTGGGTGTTATTTTGGGTATTTTTGGGATTTTTTGGGAATTTTTTGGGAAATTTTTTTAGTTTTTAGGGTTATTATTGGGGTTTTTAGGGATTTTTTGGGGAATTTTTAGGGGTTTTGGGGGATTTTTTGAGATTTTTTTTTTTTTTAAATTTTTGTGAATTTTGGGGAATTTTTGAGGGAAATTTTTGAGGTTTTTTTCTTTTTTTCATTTTTTTCAGTTTTTTTAAAAATTTTTTTGAAAATAAATTAAATTAAATTAAATTAAATTAAATTTTTTTCCTGTCCCCAGAGCCCTGGCCGCTGTCCCCGGCCTCGCTGGTGTCGCTGGGGCTCCTGGTGGCCACCCCCAAAAAAACCCCAAATACCCCTTAAAAACCACAAAAACCAGAAAAACCCCAAAGAGGAAGGAATTTTGGGGAGGATTTTTTTAGTTTTTTGGGGTTTTTAGGTTTCTTGTGGGGGCAGTTTTGGCCTTTTTAGGGGAATTTTTTTGATTTTTTTTAAATTTTTATGTTTTTCCTTTGGTTTTTTTGCCTTTCTTTGTGTTTTTTTTGGGGTATTTTTCTTTGTTTTTTGTTTTTTTGGGGGGGATTTTTGGGGTTTTTTGATTTTTTTTTTTTCAGAATTTTTAGGGGTTTTTTGGGTTTTTGGGGTAACTTTTGCGGAATTTTTTGGGGAATTTTTTGGGGAATTTTTGGGGAATTTTTGTGACTTTTGGGGAATTTTTGGGGGAATTTTTGAGGATTTTTTGGGGATTTTTTGGGGGGAACTTTTGGGGATTTTTTTGGGAATCTTTGGGAATTTTGTGAATTTTTTTCTTTGTAATTTTTGTGAATTTTGGGGAGTTTTTTGAGGGAAATTTTTGGGGTATTTTTTTCGTCTTTTTTCATTTTTTCAGTTTTTTCAGTTTTTTTAAATAATTTAAATTAAATTAAATTAAATTTTTTTTCTTGTCCCCAGAGCCCTGGCCGCTGTCCCCGCTCCGCTGGCGTCGCTGGGGCTCCTAGTGGCCACCCCCAAAAACCCAATTTTTGGGGAGGATTTTTAGTTTTTTGTGGGGCAGTTTTTGGCCTTTTTAGGGATTTTTTTTTTTTTTTTTATGTTTTTCTTTCGGTTTTTTTGCCTTTCTTTGTGTTTTTTGGAGGTATTTTTCTTTGTTTTTTGTTTTTTGGGGGGATTTTTGGGGTTTTTTGATTTTTTTTCAGAATTTTTAGGGTTTTTTTGGGTTTTTTGTGGGAACTTTTGGGGAATTTTTTTGGGGAATTTTTGGGGAATTTTTTGCAGAATTTTTGGGGAATTTTTGGGGAATTTTTTGGGGGAACTTTTGGGAATTTTTTGGGGGAATCTTTGGGAATTTTGTGGAATTTTTTTCTTTGTAATTTTTGTGAATTTTGGGGAGCTTTTGAGGGAAATTTTGGGGTATTTTTTTCGTCTTTTTTTCATTTTTTTTCAGTTTTTTTTCAGTTTTTTTTAAAATAATTTAAATTAAATTAAATTAAATTTTTTTTTTCTTGTCCCCAGAGCCCTGGCCGCTGTCCCCGGCCTCGCTGGCGTCGCTGGGGCTCCTAATGGCCACCCCCAAAAACCCAATTTTTGGGGAGGATTTTTAGTTTTTTTGTGGGGGCAGTTTTTGGCCTTTTTAGGATTTTTTTTTTTTTTTATGTTTTTCTTTCGGGTTTTTTTGCCTTTCTTTGTGGTTTTTTGGAGGTATTTTTCTTTGTTTTTTTGGTTTTTGGGGGGATTTTTGGGGTTTTTTGATTTTATTTTTTTCAGAATTTTTAGGGTTTTTTTGGGTTTTTGGGGGGAACTTTTGGGGAATTTTTTTGGGGAATTTTTGGGGAATTTTTTGCGAATTTTTGGGGAATTTTTTGGGGAATTTTTGGGGAACTTTTGGGAATTTTTTTGGGGGAATCTTTGGGAATTTTGTGGAATTTTTTTTCTTTTTAATTTTTGTGAATTTTGGGGAGCTTTTTGAGGGAAAATTTTGGGGTATTTTTTTCCTTTTTTTCATTTTTTTTCAGTTTTTTTAAAATTTTTTTTGAAAATAATTTAAATTAAATTAAATTAAATTAAATTAAATTAAATTAAATTAAATTTTTTTCCTGTCCCCAGAGCCCTGGCCGCTGTCCCCGGCCTCGCTGGTGTCGCTGGGGCTCCTGGTGGCCACCCCCAAAAACCCAATTTTTGGGGAGGATTTTTAGTTTTTTGTGGGGGTAGTTTGGCCTTTTTAGGGATTTTTTTTTTTTTTATGTTTTTCTTTCGGTTTTTTTGCCTTTCTTTGTGTTTTTTTTTGGGGTATTTTTCTTTGTTTTTTTGTTTTTGGGGGGATTTTTGGGGTTTTTGATTTTTTTTCAGAATTTTTTAGGGGTTTTTTTTGGGTTTTTTGTGGGAACTTTTGGGGCATTTTTTTGGGGAATTTTTTTGGGGAATTTTTTTGGGGAATTTTTGTGACTTTTGGGAATTTTTGGGGGAATTTTTTGGGGATTTTTTTGGGGATTTTTTTGGGGGAACTTTTGGGGATTTTTTTTGGGAATCTTTGGGAATTTTGTGGAATTTTTTTTCTTTGTAATTTTTGTGAATTTTGGGGAGTTTTTTGAGGGAAATTTTTAGGGTATTTTTTTCCTTTTTTTCATTTTTTTTCAGTTTTTTTTCAGTTTTTTTGAAAATAATTTAAATAAAATTAAATTAAATTAAATTAATTTTTTTTTTCTTGTCCCCAGAGCCCTGGCCGCTGTCCCCGGCCTCGCTGGTGTCGCTGGGGCTCCTGGTGGCCACCCTGGGGCTCTTGGTGGCCACCGGGTGTTTCCTGAAGAGCCGCGCGGGGACCAAGGGCGAGTACAACGTCAGCGAGGCCGAGGGGAGCCGGGCCCGGGCCGGGGACTGGGGGATCCCGCTGGGAAACACCTGAGGAAAAACTGGGATAAATAAAAAAATGGAAAAAAAAAAAATTTGTGTATGTGTTTATTTAAAAACACCACAAAAAACAACCCAAAAATAAAAATAATCCGAAAAAAGAGGGCGAAAAATAAAAATATTAACGTGGGGATCAAGGAAAAAAAGGGAAAAAAGCACAAAAATCGGAGAAAAATAAAAAAAGAAAAATTTGTGTATGTGTATATTAAAAAAAAAAAAATCCGAAAAATGGACTCGAAAAATAAAGATATGAACGTGGGAATCCCGTAAAAAACGGGCAGGGACTGGGAGATCCTCTGGGAAACACCTGAGGAAAAACCGGGAAAAATAAAAAATGGAAAAAAAAATTTGTGTATGTGTTTATTTAAAAAAAAAATCCGAAAAATGAGGGCGAAAAATGAAGATATAAGAGTGGAGATCATGTAAAAAGAGGGAAAAAGTAACAAAAAAAGACCAAAAACCAAAACAAGAAAAAAATCTACAAGAAAAAAAATCCCTCGAAAATCCCCCTTAAAAAATGGGGAAAAACCGACAAAAAACCCGAAAAATGAAAAATATTACCCTAAAAATCCCATAAAAAACAGAAGAAAAACAACAAAAAACCAACAAAAAAACTCCTAAAAAACAACCAAAAACCCCAAAAAAACCAGTCAAAAATAAAATAAAAAATCCTCTCAAAAAAAAAATCCAAAAAAATGAAGGCGAAAAATAAAAATATTACCCTGGAAATCCCGTAAAAAGGGGATTCCCTGGGAAACACCTGAGGAAAAACCGGGAAAAATAAAAAATGGAAAAAAAAAATTAGTGTATGTGTTTATTTAAAAAAAAAATTGTGTATGTGTATATTAAAAAAATAAGAAAAATCGGAAAAAAAGAGGGCGAAAAATAAAAATATTAGCGTGAATATCACGGAAAAAAGGGGGGAAAAAAGCACAAAAATCAGAGAAAAATAAAAAAAAATTAAAAAAAAATTGTATATATGTATAATAAAAAAATCCGAAAAAATGGACTCGAAAAATAAAGATATGAACGTGGGAATCCCGTAAAAAACGGGGCAGGGACTGGGGATTCCCTGGGAAACACCTGAGGAAAAACCGGAAAAATAAAAAATGGAAAAAAAAATTTGTGTATGTGTTTATTTAAAAAAAAAAAAATCCGAAAAAAAGAGGGCGAAAAATGAAGATATTGCCGTGGGAATCACAGAAAAAAGGGAGAAAAAGCAAAAAAAAACCCCAAAATAAAACAAAAAAAATCCGAAAAATGAAGTCGAAAAATGAAAATATGAAAATCTCGGAAAAAACGGGGAAAAAAAGCACAAAAATTATAAAAAAAAAGACCAGAAAAAACAACCAAAAAATGAAAATAATCCGAAAAAATGAACTGGAAGAATAAGAATATTACACTGGAAATCCCGTAAAAATCTGGGGGGAAAAGCACAAAAATCAGAGAAAAATAAAAAAATTAAAAAATATTGTATATATGTATATTAAAAAAAAATCCGAAAAATGAAGGCGAAAAATAAAAATATTAGAGTGGAGATCCCGGAAAAAAAGGGGCGGGGACTGGGGGTTCCCCTGGGAAACACCTGAGGAAAAACCGGGAAAAATAAAAATGGAAAAAAAAAAAATTTGTGTATGTGTTTATTTAAAAAAAAAAAAAATCCGAAAAAAAGAGGGCGAAAAATGAAGATATTGCCGTGGGAATCATGTAAAAAAAGGGGGAAAAAAGCACAAAAATAGGAGAAAAATTTAAAAAAAATTAAAATTTTTGTATATGTGGATATTTTTAAAAAATAGTGTATGTGTATATTAAAAAAATAAAAAAAATCAGAAAAAAAGAGGGCGAAAAATAAAGATATTAAAGTGGGGATCACGGGAAAAAGGGGAGAAAAAGCAAAAAAACCCCACAAAATAAAACAAAAAAAAATCCGAAAAATGAAGTCGAAAAATGAAAATATGAAAATCTCGGAAAAAACGGGGAAAAAAAGCACAAAAATTATAAAAAAAGACCAGAAAAAACAACCAAAAAATGAAAATAATCCCAAAAAAATGAACTGGAAGAATAAGAATATTACACTGGAAATCCCGTAAAAATTTGGGGGGAAAAGCACAAAAATCAGAGAAAAATAAAAAAATTAAATTTAAAAATAAATGTATATATGTATATTAAAAGAAAAAAAAATCCGAAAAAATGAAGGCGAAAAATAAAATATTACCCTGGAAATCCCGGAAAAACGGGCCGGGGACTGGGGGATTCCCCTGGGAAACACCTGAGGAAAACCGGAAAAATAAAAATGGGAAAAAAAAAATTGTGTATGTGTATATTTAAAAAAAAAAAATTGTGTATGTGTGTATTAAAAAAATAAGAAAAATCGGAAAAAAATAGGGCGAAAAATGAAGATATTGCCGTGGGAATCATGTAAAAAAGGGGAAAAAAGCACAAAAATAGGAGAAAAATAAAAAAAATTATGTGTGTGTATATTTAAAAAAAAAAAAATCCGAAAAATGAGGGCGAAAAATGAAGATATTGCCGTGGGAATCATGTAAAAAAAGGGGGAAAAAAGCACAAAAATAGGAGAAAAATTAAAAAAAAAATTAAAATTTTTGTATATGTGGATATTTTTAAAAAAATTGTGTATATGTATATTAAAATAAAAAAAAATCGGAAAAAAAAGGGCGAAAAATAAAAATATTAGAGTGGAGATCAAGGAAAAAAAGGGGAAAAAAAGCACAAAAATAGGAGAAAAATAAAAAAGAAAATTTGTGTATGTGTATATTTAAAAAAAAAATCCGAAAAAATGGACGCGAAAAATAAAGATATGAACGTGGGAATCCCGTAAAAAACGGGGCAGGGACTGGGGGATTCCCCTGGGAAACACCTGAGGAAAAACCGGGAAAAATAAAAATGGAAAAAAAAATTTGTGTATGTGTATATTTAAAAAAAAAAAAATCCGAAAAAATGAGGGCGAAAAATGAAGATATATGAGTGGAGATCATGTAAAAAAGAGGGAAAAAAGTAACAAAAAAAAGACCAAAAAAAACCAAAACAAGAAAAAAAAAAAATCCCTCGAAAATCCCCTTAAAAAAATGGGGAAAAAACCGACAAAAAAACCCGAAAAAATGAAAATATTACCCTAAAAATCCCATAAAAAACAGAAGAAAAACAACAAAAAACCAACAAAAAAACTCCTAAAAAACAACCAAAAACCCCAAAAAAACCAGTCAAAAATAAAATAAAAAATCCTCTCAAAAAAAAATCCAAAAAAAAGAAGGCGAAAAATAAAAATATTACCCTGGAAATCCCGTAAAAAAGGGGATTCCCCTGGGAAACACCTGAGGAAAAACCGGGAAAAATAAAAAAATTAAAAAAAAAAAATTAGTGTATGTGTTTATTTTAAAAAAAAAAATTGTGTATGTGTATATTAAAAAAATAAGAAAAATCGGAAAAAAAGAGGGCGAAAAATAAAAATATTAGCGTGAATATCACGGAAAAAAGGGGGGAAAAAAGCACAAAAATCAGAGAAAAATAAAAAAAAAAAAAAAAAATTGTATATATGTATAATAAAAAAAAAAGAAATCCGAAAAAATGAACTCGAAAAATAAAGATATGAACGTGGGAATCCCGTAAAAAACGGCGCGGGGACTGGGGGATGCCCCTGGGAAACACCTGAGGAAAAAGCGGAAAAATAAAAAATGGAAAAAAAATTTGTGTATGTGTATATTTAAAAAAAAAAAATCCGAAAAAAGAGGGCGAAAAATGAAGATATTGCCGTGGGAATCATGTAAAAAGAGGGAAAAAGTAACAAAAAAGACCAAAAAACCAAAACAAGAAAAAAAATCTACAAGAAAAAAAAAAAATCCCTCGAAAATCCCCTTAAAAAATGGGGAAAAACCGACAAAAACCCGAAAAAAATGAAAATATTACCCTGAAAATCCCATAAAAAACAGGAGAAAAACAACAAAAAAACCAACAAAAAAACTCCTAAAAAACAACCAAAAAACCAAAAAAACCAATCAAAAATAAAATAAAAAATCTTCTAAAAAAAAAATCTAAAAAAAGAAGGCGAAAAATAAAAATATTACCCTGGAAATCCCGTAAAAAAGGGGATTCCCCTGGGAAACACCTGAGGAAAAACCGGGAAAAATAAAAAAATGGAAAAAAAAAAAATTTGTGTATGTGTATATTTAAAAAAAAAGAAAAATTGTATGTGTGTATTAAAAAAATAAAAAAAAAGCGGAAAAAAAGAGGGCGAAAAATAGAAATATTAGCGTGGAGATCAAGGAAAGAAAGGGGAAAAAAAGCACAAAAATAGGAGAAAAATTTAAAAAAAAATTAAAATTTTTGTATATGTGGATATTTTAAAAAAAAATTGTGTATGTGTATATTAAAAAATAAAAAATCCGGAAAAAATAGGGCGAAAAATAAAAATATTAGAGTGGATATCACGTAAAAAGGGGGAAAAGCACAAAATAGGAGAAAAATAAAAAAGAAAATTTGTGTATGTGTATATTTAAAAATCGAAAAATGAAGGCAGAAAATAAAAATATTACCCTGAAATCCCGGAAAAAAAGGGCGGGGACTGAGGGATTCCCTGGGAAACACCTGAGGAAAAATCGGGAAAAATAAAAAAATGGAAAAAAAAATTTGTGTATGTGTATATTTAAAAAAATTGTGTATGTGTGTATTAAAAATAAGAAAAATCGGAAAAAATAGGGCGAAAAATGAAGATATTGCCGTGGGAATCATGTAAGGAAAAAAAGCACAAAATAGGAGAAAAATAAAAATTAAGTGTGTGTGTATTTTAAAAAAAAAAAATCCGGAAAAATGAGGGCGAGAAATGAAGATATTTGCTCGTTGGAATCATGTAAAAAGGGGTAAAAAAGCACAAAAATAGGAGAAAAATTTAAAAAAAAATTAAAATTTTTGTATATGTGGATATTTTAAAAAAAAATTGTGTATGTGTATATTAAAAAAATAAAAAAAATCCGAAAAAATGAAGGCGAAAAATAAAAATATTAGAGTGGAGATCATGTAAAAAAAAGGGGGGAAAAAAGCACAAAAATAGGAGAAAAATAAAATTTTTTTTTTGAAATTTTGTATATGTGGATATTTAAAAAAATATTGTGTATGTGTATATTTAAAAAATAAGAAAAATCGGAAAAAATGAGGGCGAAAAATAAAGATATTGCCGTGGGAATCATGTAAAAAAAAAATTATTTCTATTTATTTTTTATTTAATTTTATTTATTTATGAGAAAAAAACCCAACATTTTTCCGGGCAAAAAAAACAACAAAAAACCACTTTTTTTTTCCCATTTGAAGCTGAAAACGTGAAATTTTTTTTATTTTTTTATTTTTAAATTTTTTTTTAAATTTTTTTAAATTTATTTTCGGGGCTCAGTGGGGTCTGGGCACCCAAAATTTGAGGGTGAGGTTGCAGAAATAATTTCTTTTTAAATTTAATTTTAAATTGCAATTTTTAAATTTCATTTTTATATTTTAAAATTTATATTTATTTATAATTTTTTAAAATTTTATATTTTAAAAATTATTCTTTTATTAATTATTTTTATTTTATTTTAAATTTAATTTTTAAATTTTTTTAATTTAGGACATAAAAAATAACATTTTTCGGCGGAAAAACCAACAAAAACCACTTTTTTTCCCCATTTAAAGCTGAAAACGCGAAATTTTTTTTATTTTTTTATTTTTAATTTTTTTTTAAATTTTTTTAATTTATTTTCGGGGCTCAGTGGGGTCTGGGCACCCAAAATTTGAGGGTGAGGGTGCAGGAATCATTTTATTTTCTTTTTAAATTTTAATTTTTAAATTTGATTTTTATTTTTTTATATTTATCTTTTATTATTCTTATTTATTTATTTATTTTTATCTTTTAAAAAAATTATTATTTTATGAATTATTTTTTATTTTACTTTAATTTTTTTTTAATTTTGGAGATAAAAAATAACATTTTTCGGCGGAAAAAACCAACAAAAAACCACTTTTTTTCCCCATTTAAAGCTGAAAACGCAAAATTTTTTTTATTTTTTTATTTTTAAATTTTTTTTAAAATTTTTTTAAATTTATTTTCGGGGCTCAGTGGGGTCTGGGCACCCAAAATTTGAGGGTGAGGGTGCAGGAATCATTTTATTTTTAATTTAATTTTAAATTTTAATTTTTACTTTTATTTTTGTTATATTTATCTTTTTTATTATTTATTATTTAGTTTTTTTTTAAAAATTATTCTTTTATTAATTATTTTTTATTTTATTTTAAATTTTTTTTTTAAATTTTTTTTAATTTACGGGATAAAAAATAACATTTTTCGGCGGAAAAAACCAACAAAAAACACTTTTTTCCCCATTTTAAAGCTGAAAACGCGAAATTTTTTTTTTTTTTTATTTTTAAATTTTTTTTAAATTTTTTTTAATTTATTTTCGGGGCTCAGTGGGGTCTGGGCACCCAAAATTTGAGGGTGAGGGTGCAGGAATCATTTTATTTTTAATTTAATTTTAAATTTTAATTTTTAAATTTCATTTTTTTAATATATTTATCTTTTCTTATTAATATTTATTTATTTATTTATTTATTATCTTTTAAAAAAATTATTATTTTATGAATTATTTTTTATTTTACTTTAATTTTTTTTATTTTGGAGATAAAAATAACATTTTTCGGCGGAAAAACCAAATAAAACCATTTTTTTTCCCATTTTAAAGCTGGGGTACTTGGCAGCCCCAGGCGGGAATTCTCCTGCAGCAGCGGCGCCTGGTCCAGCAGGTCCTCCTCCCTGGGGGGCGGGGCGGGTTTAGGGGGTTGGGGGGTCCCCAGGACATGGGAGGGGCTGGGGGGTCCAAGGAGGGATTTGGGGGTCCAAGGAGGGATTTGGGGGATTTTGGGGGTCCTTAGGGGCAGAAATGGGGCTGGGGCGACAGGGAGGGGGCTGGGGGACTGAGAAAGGGTCTGGGGGCACCAGGGAGGGATTTTGGGGTCCCCAGGACATGGGGAGGGATTTTGGAGGGTCTGAGGGCACCAGGGAGGGATTTTGGGGGTCCCCAGGACATGGGGAGGGATTTTGGGGGTCCAAGGGGGGATTTGGGGGGTTTTTGGGGGTCTCTGGGGCACCAAGAGGGGTCTGGGGCACTGGGAGGGGGCTGGGGGTCCCCAGGACATGGGGAGGGGACTGGGGGAATTTTGGGGGTCTGGGGGTCCCCAGGACATGGGAGGATTCGGGGATCCAAGGAGGGATTTGGGAGTTTTGGGGGTCCACGGGGCACTGGGAGGGGGTCTGGGGGCACCAGGGAGGATTTTGGGGGTCCCTGGGGCAGAAATGGGGGCTGGGGGCGACAGGGAGGGGGCTGGGGGTCTGAGAAAGGGTCTGGGGGCACCAGGGAGGGATTTTGGGGGTCCCAGGACATGGGGAGGGATTTTGGAGGGTCTGAGGGGCAACAGGGAGGGATTTGGGGGTCCCCAGGACATGAGGAGGGATTTGGGGGTCCAAGGAGGGATTTTGGGGAGTTTTGGGGGTCTCTGGGCACCAAGAGGGGCTAGGGGGCACTGGGGAGGGGCTAGGGGGCACCAGGGAGGGATTTTGGGGGATCCTTGGGGGCAAAATGGGGCTGGGGGCACTGGGAGGGGCTGAGGGGTCCCCAGGACATGGAGAGGGATTTGGGGGTCCAAGGAGGGATTTGGGGGTTTTGGGGGTCCACGGGGCACTGGGAGGGCTGGGGGCACCAGGGAGGGATTTTGGGGGTCCCTGGGGGCACAAATGGGGCTGGGGTTTTAGGGGGCTGGGGGTCCCCAGGACATGGGGAGGGATTCTGGGGGTCCCCAGGGACTGGGGAGGGATTTTGGAGGGGTCTGAGGGCACCAGGGAGGGATTTTGGGGGTCCCTGGGGCACAAATGGGGCTGGGGGTGATGGGGAGGGGCTGGGGGATCCCCAGGTAATGGGAGAGGGGCTGGGGGATTGAGAGGATTTTAGGGGGTCTGGGGGTCCCCAGGACATGTAGAGAGGGATTTGGGGGTCCAAGGAGGGATTTGGGGAGTTTTGGGGGTCTCAGGTACTGGGGAGGGGCTGGGGGTTGGGGAGGGATTTTGGGGGTCCTTAGGGGCACAAATGGGTCTGGGGGCACTGGGAGGGGTTGGGGGTGTCCCAGGACATGGGGAGGGATTTGGGGTCCCCAGGTACTGGGGAGGGATTTTGAGGGGTCTGAGGGCACCAGGGAGGGATTTTGGGGTCCCCCCGGTTCTGGGGCTGATTTTGAGGGTCCCAGGGCTGATTTTGGGGATAGTTTTGAGAATAATTTTGGGGTCCCAGGCAGATTTTGGGGATCATTTCAGGGATAATTTTGGGGCAGATTTTGGGGATGATTTTGGGGCAGATTTTGGGGTTCCAGGATGATTTTGGGGATAATTTTGGGGATAATTTTGGGCTGATTTCGGGTCCCCCTGGTTTTGGGGATAATTTTGGGGTCCCTGTGGGGCAGATTTTAGGGATAATTTTGGGGATAATTTTGGGGATAATTTCGGGGCAGACTTTGGGGTCTCAGGATGATCTTGGGGATAGTTTTGAGGATAATTTTGGGTCCCCCTGGTTTTGGGGATAATTTTGGGGATAATTTTGAGGTCCCAGGATGATTTTGGGGATAATCTTGGGGCAGATTTTGGGGATAATTTTGGGGCTGATTTTGGGGCAGATTTTGGGGTCCCTGTGGCTGTTTTTGGGGCAGATTTCGGGGTCCCAGGATGGATTTCGGGCTGTTTTTGGGGCAGATTTTGGGGTCCCAGGATGGATTTTGGGGCTGATTTTGGGGTCCCTGTGGCTGTTTTTGGGGCAGATTTTGGTGTCCCAGGATGGATTTTGGGGAATAATTTTGGGGCAGATTTTGGGGCAGATTTTGGGGTCCCAAGGATGGATTTTGGGCTGATTTTTGGGCAGATTTTGGGGTCCCAGGATGGATTTTGGGGCTGATTTTGGGGTCCCAGGATGGATTTTAGGGCTGTTTTTGGGTCAGATTTCAGGGTCCCTGTGGCTGTTTTTTGGGGATGGATTTTGGGGTTCCTGTGGCTGTTTTTTGGGGCAGATTTTGGGGCTGTTTTTGGGGGCAGATTTTGGGGTCCCTGTGGCTGTTTTTGGGGCAGATTTTGGGGGCTGTTTTTGGGGCAGATTTCGGGGTCCCTGTGGCTGTTTTTGGGGCAGATTTCAGGGTCCCTGTGGCTGTTTTTGGGGCAGATTTCGGGGTCCCTGTGGCTGATTTTGGGGCAGATTTTGGGGCTGTTTTTGGGGCAGATTTTGGGGTCCCTGTGGCTGTTTTTGGGTCAATTTTGGGGTCCCTGTGGCTGTTTTTGGGTCAGATTTCAGGGTCCCTGTGGCTGTTTTTGGGGCAGATTTTGGGGCAGATTTCGGGGTCCCTGTGGCTGTTTTTGGGGCAGATTTCGGGGTCCCTGTGGCTGTTTTTGGGTCAGATTTTGGGTTCCTGTGGCTGATTTTTTGGGTCAGATTTCGGGGTCCCTGGCTGTTTTGGGGCAGATTTCGGGGTCCCTGTGGCTGTTTTTGGGGCAGATTTTGGGGATAATTTTGGGGCTGTTTTTGGGGCAGATTTCGGGGTCCCTGTGGCTGTTTTTGGGGCAGATTTTGGGGCTGTTTTGGGGGCAGATTTCGAGGTCCCTGCGGCTGTTTTTGGGGCAGATTTTGGGTCAGATTTCGGGGTCCCTGTGGCTGTTTTTGGGGTCCCCGCCCGTTACCGCTCCTCGGGCGCCGGCAGCCGGCCCAGGTGCGGCTCGCTGATGTAAACGTGGCAGGTGGAGCAGGCCAGGGACGCCTCGCAGGCGCCTGGGGGAAGGGACGTCACGATATCGCGATAGCCACGGGAATATCGTGATATCCATGGGAATATCGTGATAGCCACGGGAATATCGTGATATCCACGGGAATATCGGGATATCCATGGGGATATTGTGATATCCAGGGGAATATCGTGATAGTCACGGAATATCGTGATATCCATGGGGATGTCAAGATATCCATGGAAATGTCGGGATTCCCATTCCCGTCCCCATGCCCATTCCCATTATTCCCATTCCCATTACTCCCAATATTCTCATTACTCCCATTCCCATTATTCCCATTATTCCCGTTCCTATTATCCCATTATCCTGTTATTCCCATTCCCATTATTCCATTGCCGTTATTCCCATTATTCCCATTATCCCATTATCCCCATTCCCATTCCCATTATTCCCATTCCCACTCCCATTATTCCCATTCCCATTCCCATTCAATTCCCATTATTGCCATTCCCATCCCCATTATTCCCGTTATCCCATTATCCTCATTATTCCCATTCCCATTCCCCATTATTCCCATTATCCCCATTATCCCGTTATTCCCATTATTCCGTTATTCCCGCTATTCCCGTTATCCCCATTATTCCCATTATCCCTGTTATCCCATTATTCCCGTTATTCCCATTCCCATTATCCCATTATCCCGTTATCCGTTATTCTCATTATTATTCCCGTTATTCCCATTATCCCATTATTCCCGTTATTCCCATTCCCATTATCCCACTATTCCCATTATTCCCACCATCCCATTATCCCATTATTCCCATTATCCCATTATTCCCATTATCCCATTATTCCACTATTCCATTATTCCCACTATTCCACTATCCCATTATCCCCATTAACCCATTATCCTGTTATTCCTGTTTTTCCGTTATCCCATTATTCCCATTATCCCCGTTATCCTGTTTTCCCATTATCCCTGTTATTCCCATTCCCATTATCCCACTATTCCCATTATTCCCATTATCCCATTATTCCCATTATCCCGTTTTCCTGTTATCCTCTTATTCCCGCAATTCCGTTATCCCCATTATTCCCATTATCCCCATTATCCCCGTTATTCCCGTTATCCGTTTTTCCCGTTATCCCTGTTATTCCCATTTTTCCCGCTGTTTTTCCGCTGTTGTTCCTGTTTTCCGTTGTTATCCCGTTTTCCGCTGTTTTTCCGCTGTTTTTCCGCTGTTGTTCCCGTTATCCCGTTGTTATCCCCGTTTTCCCGCTGTTTTTCCTGCTGTTTTTCCGCTGTTTTCCTGCTGTTGTTCCCATTATCCCGTTTTTTCCGTTATCCCACTGTTGTTCCCGTTATCCTGTTGCTGTCCCCGCTATCCCGCTGTTTATCCGCTGTTTTTCCTGCTGTTTTTCCCGCTGTTTTTCCCGTTGTTATCCCCGTTTTCCCGCTGTTTTTCCCGCTGTTTTTCCTGCTGTTTTCCCGCTGCCGTTCCCGTTTTTCCCGTCCCCACCCTCCAGCTCCAGCCCGTGTCTCTGCGCCAGGCTCAGCACGTTGTCCCCGACCCGGCCCCGCATCGGGACCCGCCGGCCCTCGCGGTCCACGAACACGACGTTCACCCTGCGGGAGGGAAACCGGGTCAGAACCGGATAAACTGGGATAAACCGGGATAAACTGGGATAAACGGGGTCAGAACCGGGACAGAACCGGGATAAACTGGGATAAACCGGGATAAACTGGGTCAGAACCGGGTCAGAACCGGGATAAAACTGGGGTCAGAACCGGGATAAACTGGGACAGAACCGGGTCAGAACCGGACAGAACCGGGATAAACTGGGATAAACTGGGTCAGAACCGGGACAGAACTGGGATAAACCGGGATAAACCGACAAACACCGGGATAGAACCGGGACCCGCCGGCCCTCGCGGTCCACGAACACGACGTTCACCCTGCATGAAACCGGGACAAACCGGGTCAGAACCGGGATAAACTGGGATAAACCGGGTCAGAACCGGGTCAGAACTGGGATAAACCGGGTCAGAACCGGGATGAACTGGGATAAACCGGGTCAGAACCGGGATAAACTGGGTCAGAACCGGGTCAGAACTGGGATAAACTGGGTCAGAGCCGGACAGAACTAGGACAGAGCCGGGATAAAACCAGGACAGACATCGGGATAAAACCGGGTCAGAACCGGGACAGAACCGGGATGAACTGGGATAAACTGGGTCAGAACCGGGATAAACCAGCACAGAGCTGGGACCTGCCGGCCCTCGTGGTCCACGAACACAACGTTCACCCTGCAGGGAGACCGGGACAAACCGGGAAAAACAGGGATAGAACCGGGACAGAGCCGGGACAAACACTGGGAACCACTCCCGGTACCGGGAGAGACCTGGACGGAAGCGGATAGAAGCGGGATAGAACTGAGTCAGAACCGGGAACCGCTCCTGGAACCAGAACAGAACCGGGACCAATACTGGGAACCGCTCCCGGTACCGGGACAAACCCGGGACAGAATCGGGCTCAGCACCGGAACCGCTCCCGGTACCAGGACAGGCCTGGGCTCAGCACCGGAACCGCTCCCGGTACCAGGACAGGCCCGGGCTCAGCACCGGAACCGCTCCCGGTCCAACCCCCACGCTCCCGGTCCCGCCCCCGCTCCCGGTACCCACTCGGCGGCCTCGGGCTCCTCCCCGCGGCGCGGCCGCTGCTGAGGCGGCGGGAGACGCTCCGAGCAGCCGCTGCGTCACGTGGAGCCGCCGCTCGCCGCGGCCCTGGGCGCCGCCATGTTGGGCGCCACGTGATCGGCGTCACGTGATGCGGGTAGCAACGGTAAACAGCGCAGTGCGCGTGCGCCGCCAGCTTTACACCACGTGGCCGTAAGGGCGCCGCCATTTTAGGACTTTGTCATCCATACGGGCGCCGCCATTTTGACACCACGTGACCAACATGGGCGTCGCCATATTAGAACCAGTTGATCGCCGCCATTTTGACACCACGTGACCGCACATGGGCGCCGCCATGTTGTGTCATTACCATAACCGGAAGTGAGCGCGGCCCGCACTGCGCTTTAAATTTTGGGGGAAAATTTGGGATTTTGGGATTCCGCGAAAAATTTCGCGGGTCCAGAAGGAGAAAAGGAGATCTTTATTCGTCACGTGATGTTTGGGGTGATTTTGGGACTTTTTAGAGGGTGAAAAATAATGAAATGACAGCGAAATAATCCCAAAAAAACCCCTAAAAAAATAAACGACAGCAATATAAATATAATTTTATTTTTGGGGGAGGGAAAGGGAAGGGATGGGGGGTGAGGGGACACAGCCCCCACAAAAACCCCTTTACAGCAAAACCAGACAATAAAAACAAGGATTAAAACTCAAATCTTGCAAAATCCCCCAAATAAACGAAGAAAAAGAGGAAAATTTGTTTAAAATTAAAAAAACAAGGTTAAAGTAAAAGGGTGATTTTAACCCCCAAAAAAGATAAAATTGTAAAACAGCAACGGCTCCAAGTTGTTAAAAAAGGGGAAACGGCAAAAAAAAAAAGCAAAAGGAAAAAAAAATCACAAAAGTCCCAAATCAGTGAAATGTTTAAAAAGAGGAATTTGGACCCAAAAGAAAAGGGAGAAACCCCCAAAAATTTGGAGATTCCAAAAGGGAAATTCAAAAATTAAAGGGAGACTCTCCTAAAAAAAAATCTCAAAATTGGGGAAAAAAAAAAAAAAAGGGAAAATGCCCAAAAATGGAGGAAAAAAACCAAAAAAGGAGGAAAAAAATCCCAAAAATGGTGGAAAAAAGAATTTTCCCAAAAGCAGCAGGTTAAGGCAGGGAGGTTTTTGGGGCTCCCAAAATCTGCTTTGGGGAGGGGGAGGAAGAAAAAAAACAATCCCAAAAATTTGATTTTTTTCTATTTTTGGGGTTGGGTTTAAAGTCTCTCCCCGAATTCTTCAAGGTGTAAAACTGGCAAAAACCTTGGAAAAAATACAAAAAAAGCAAAAATCCCCAAAAATAAAAAGAGATTTCCTCAAAAGGGCAGGGGTTGGAAATGTTAAAAATCCTCAAAAAGAGGTAAAAAAATTCCAAAATATTCAATAAAAGCCAACAAAAACCCCCAAATTCAACAAAAACCCCAAAATTCAACAAAAAACTCCAAAAATTCACGAAAAAACCCCAAAAAATTCAACCAAAAAAAACTCCACCCAAAAGTCCAAGAAAAAAACCCCAAAAAAATTGAACAAAAAAACTCCCCAAAAATAAAAAAATCATAAAATTCAACAAAAAAACCGCAAAAATTCAACGGAAATCCCAGAAATTCCAACAAAAAATCCCAAAAATCCCTGAAAAATCCAACAAAAAATCCCAAAATTCCCCGAAAAAAAATCCAAGAAAAAAACCCCAAAAATTCAACAAAAATACCCCAAAAAACCCAAAAAAGGGATTTAAACATTACAGAAAAATTGGAATTTTTTTTTTTGCACTTTTGGGGATTTTTTCGATTTTTGCATATTTTGGGCATTTTTGGTGGGGTTTTGAGGGATTTTTTTACAGTTTTGGGCATTTTTGCTGGATTTTTGCGATTTCTTGGGTGGCTTTTGTGGATTATTTTGCTTTTTGCAAATTTTTTACCGCTTTTGGGGATTTTTGTGGATTTTCTTTCAATTCTTTTGCCCCTTTTGGGGGATTTTTGGGGCAGTTTTTGTGGGTTCTTTTGCAATTCTGGGGGTTGATTGCAATTTTTGGAGATTTTTTGTGATTTTTTGCCAATTTTTACCTTTTTGGGATTCTTTCTGTGAATTTTTCGCTTTTTTCTTCAATTTTTGCCTTTTTTGGGGATTTTTAAAATGATTTTTCACAAATTTTTGGGGTTTTTTTCTGCAGTTTTTGGGATGTTTTAGTTTATTTTTGGGGGTTTTTGTGATTTTTGGGGAATTTTTCTGCCTTTTTTTCGTCTTTTGGGCATTTTTAAAACGATTTTCCCGATTTTTTTCCGGTTTTTTCTCGATGTTTTGGGGTTTTTTCTGCCCTTCTGAGATTTTTTTGTTTTTATTTTTGGGGTTCTTTTGGTGATTTTGGGGGAATTTTCCTGCATTTTTAGGCATATTTTTACTATTTTCCCCATTTTTTTCATATTTTTTCAGGTTTTTCTGCCCTTTTGGAGAATTTTTTAAAATTTTGGGGTTTTCTTGGTGATTTTTGGGGAATTTTTCTGCGTTTTTGGCCATTTTTTTCTGATTTTCCCCAATTTTTGCGCTTTTTTTCAGGTTTTTTCTGCCCTTTTGGGGATTTTTTAATTTTGGGGATTTTGTGCTTTTTCCCCTAAAATATCCTTTTTCTCTTCAGGTAGGAATCAGCATAGTGCCCCCAACCCCTGGGAATGCTGCCCCACGTAACAACCCTCGGGGCTGGGCTCGAGCGACGGCAGCAGGTGAGAAAATCCTCGTTTGTGCCCCCAGGGGCGTCTGAAAAACAAAAAAAATTTAAATATTCAATTTTTCATTATTTGGGATTTTTTGGATTTGTTAGAGATTTTTGGGGATTTTTGGGATTTTTTGGATTTATTGTGGGTTTTCGGGATTTTGTAGGATTTTTTTTTTTGAGGAATTTTTATGGATTTTTTTATTTTTGGGGGCATTTTTGGGATTTTTTTTTTTTTTGGGGGCATTTTGGGGGTTTTTGGGATTTCTTTGGGGATTTTTTGGAGTTTTTGGGATTTCTTTGGGGATTTTTTGTGGGCTTTTTAGGATTTTTGGGGTATTTTTTGGGTCTTTTTTGGGATATTTTTAGGGATTTTTGGGGGATTTTTTGGGATTTTGGGGTTTTTTGGTACCTTCAAGTTAGGATTTTCAGATTTTTGGGATTTTTAGGGATTTTTGGGATTTTTGGGGGATTTTTTGGGGGATTTTTGGGATTTTTTAGGAGTTTTTGGGGATTTTGTGGTGTTTTTTGAGGTTTTTTGGGGGAGTTTTTGGGATTTTTTTTATTTTTTGTGGGTTTTTAGGATTTTGGGTCTTTTGGGATATTCTTAGGGATTTTTTGGGATTTTTGGGGGTTTTTGGTACCTTCAAGTGAGGATTTGGAGGCGCCAGGTTGAGGATGGAGTCGGAGCTTGGGGGGATGGAGATGGTCTGTGGAGAAAAAAAATTAAAATATACACATATAATATATAATACTAATATAATATAATATAATATAATATAATATAATATAATATAATATAATATAATATAATATAATATAATATAATATAATATAATATATATATAATTTTGGATAATTTTGCTAATTTTTTCTCCCTTTCTCTAATTTCGGATATTTTTGGCTAATTTTGGGTAATTTTTTTTATAATTTTCTATAATTTTGGATATTTTTGACAAATTTTTTCTCCTTTTCTCTAATTTTGGATATTTTTGTGCTAATTTTGGATAATTTTTTACCATTTTCGGAGTAATTTTGGATATTTTTGCTTAAATTTTTTAAAATTTTCTCTAATTTTGGATATTTTTGGCTAGTTTTTTTTAACTTTTCTATAATTTTGAATAGTTTGGGCTAATTTTGGATAATTTTTTTTATCATTTTCTATAATTTTGGATATTTTTGGCTAATTTTTAAAAAAAATTTTCTATAATTTTGGATATTTTTGGCTAATTTTTAAAAAAAATTTTGTATAATTTTGGATATTTTTGGCTAACTTTGGATAATTTTTTTATCATTTTCTCTAATTTTGAATATTTTTGGCTAATTTTGGATAATTTTTTTCTCGTCTCTTAATTTTGGATATTTTTGGTAATTTTTTTTTTAATTTTCTCTAATTTTGGATATTTTTGGCTATTTCTGGATAATATTTTTTATTATTTTCTATAATTTTGAATATTTTTGGCTAATTCTGGATAATTTTTTTATCATTTTGGATAATTTTGGATTTTTTTGGCTAATTCTAGATAATTTTTTTTTATCATTTTCTCTAATTTTGGATATTTTTGGCTAATTTTTAAAAAAAAATTTCTCTAATTTTGGATATTTTTGGCTAATTTTTTTAAAATTTTCTCTAATTTTGAATATTTTTGGCTAACTGGATAATGTTTTTTATCATTTTCTCTAATTTTGGATATTTTTGGCTAATTTTGGATAATTTTTTTTATCATTTTCTCTAATTTTGGATATTTTTGGCTAACTGGATAATTTTTTTAATCATTTTCTCTAATTTTGGATATTTTTGGCTAATTCTGGATAATTTTTTTTATCATTTTCTCTAATTTTGGATATTTTTGGCTAATTCTGGATAATTTTGGATTTTTTTGGGCATTTTTGGGTCTGACCTTGCTGAGCTGGCTCTGCTGCAGCCCCGCCCTGAGGCCGCTGCTGAAACAGGAACTGGGGGACCCGGAGAACAAAGGGGGGGCCAAGCCTGGGCAGGGGGAACCCTGAAAAAAAATAATTTATATAAATTTAATCAAAATCCATTTTTTATTCCCCACAAAACTTTGAATTTTTTCCTAAAAAAACAAAAAAATCAGATTTTTTCCCCAAAAACAAAAAAATAATTCAATTTATTTCGCCCCAAAATTGATTTTTCCCCTAAAAATTCAATTTTTTCCCCAAATAACAAACAAAAAAAATCAGATTTTTCCCCAAAAACAACAAAAAAATTCAATTTATTTCACCTGAAAATTCGGTTTTTCCCCCAAAATTCAATTTTTTCCCCAAAATACAAACAAAAAAATCAGATTTTTTTCACAAAAAAAAAAAAAAATTCAATTTATTTCACCCGAAAATTCGGTTTTTCCCCCGAAAAATTCAATTTTTTCCCCAAAATACAAACAAAAATCAGATTTTTTTCACCAAAAAAAAAAAAAAACCTTATATTTTCCATGAGGGAACAAAAAATCAATTATTTTTTAACAAAATAAAAAAATCATGTTTTTTCCCCTTAAAAAACAAACAAAAAAATTTGGAATTTTTCCCCAAAAAAACAGAAAGAAATTTCAGATTTTTTTTCTCTGAAAAAAACAAAGAAAAATATCAGATTTTTTCCACCAAAAATTTGGAAATTTAGAATTTTCAAACCCCTCTCCAGCCCTGGGCAGGAGGAAGAACCCTGAAAAAATAATTTATATAAATTTAATCAAAATTCATTTTTCCCCCCCAAAAATCGGAATTTTTTCACCAAAAAACTAAAAAAATCTGATTTTTCCCCTGAAAAAAAAAAAAAAAAATTTTAATTTATTTCGCCCCAAAATTCAATTTTTCCCAAAGAAATTTAGAATTTTTTTCTTCCCAAAATTTAAAAATTTAATTTTTTATCCCTAAAAAATGAAAAAAATTTTTACCCCCCCGCAAAAAAATTCAATTTTTTACTCGCCAAAAAAAAAAAAAATTCAATTTTTTACCCCCTAAAAAAAAATTTAAAAATTTAATTTTTTTCCCTTAAAATATTAAAAAATTAGTTTTTACCCCAGGAAAATTAAAAAAAAAAATTTTCCACAATTAAAAAAATTTAAAAACTTAATTTTTTACCCCCCCAAAGATTAAAAAAATTAATTTTTTTACCCCTAAGAAATTAAAAAAACAAAATTTTTTTTCTTAAAAATTTTTTAAAAATTTAATTTTTACCCTAAAAAAACCCCAAAATTTTATTTTTACCTGGTGCCTGAAGCTCCCCAGGTTGGGTTGAGGGAAAATCCTGGAGCCCAAATCCTGAAAAATAAAAATTTGTGGGGTCAGAATCCCAAAAATTCCAATTTCACCCCAAAATTCCCCCCAAAAATTCCAATTTTCACCCCAAAATCTCAAATTTTTACCCCAAAATATCCAATTTCACCCCAAATTTCCCAAAAAATCTCCAATTTTCACCCCAAAATTTCCAAATTTTATCCCAAATTTTCCCCAAAAATCTCCATTTTTTCAGCCCAAATTTCTCCCCAAAATCTCCTGATTTTACCCCAATTTTTACCCCTAAAAACTCCAATTTTCACCCCAAAAATTCCCCTAAACTCTCCAAAATCCCCTAAATTTCCCCAATTTTCCCAAAATCTCTGAATTTCACCCCAAAATCTGAAATTTTCACCCCAAAAATTTGAAATTTTCACCCATAAAATTCCAATTTTCACTCCAAAAATTCCAATTTTTGCCCCCAAACCCTCCAATTTTCCCAAAATTTGGGATTTTCTCCCCAATTCTCACCTGGGGGAACTCCAGGGGGTCTCTGGGGGGGATCCTGGGGGGCCCCAAAATTCCTGGTTTAACCCGAAAACCTTTTCCTAAAAAAAAAAATTAAAATTTGGGTGGGTGAAAAAAAAAGAGAAATTTACCCCAAAATTTGAAAAAATTGGGGAAATAAAAAAAAGAAAAGAAAAAAAAAGAAATTATCAAAAAAGAGAAATAAAAAAAAGGATTATTTTTTAAAAATGGAAAATTAAAAAAAAATTGAAATTAAAAAGGAAATTAAAAGAAATTTTTAGAAGGGGAAATTTTTAAAAAAGGGAAATTTAATAAAAGGGAAATTAAAGAAATTATTTAAAAAATAGAAATTAAAAAAGAAAATTTAAAAAAAAGGAAATTTTTAGAAAAGGGGAAATTTAAAAGAAAGGGAAATTTAAAAAATGGAAATTAAAAAAATGGAATTAAAAAAAATATATATAAATAAAAGGAAAATTTAAAAAAAAGAAATTTTTTTATAAATTGGAAATTATTTTAAAAGGGAATTTATAAAAAGGAAAATTAATAAAAAGGAAATTATAAAAATGGGAAGTTTTAAAAAAGGGAAAATTAAAAAAAAGGAAATTATAAAAAAAAGGAAATAAAAAAAAGAAAATTATAAAAAAAAGGAAATTGTAATAGAAGGTAAATTTTAAAAAAGGAAATTAAAAAAAAAGGGAAATTTAAAAATAAGATTTTTTAAAAATGGAAATTTTAAAATAAAGGAAATAAAAAAGGGACATTTAAAAAAAGGAAATTAAAATAAAAAGGAATTAAGAAAATACTGGAATTAAAAAAAAGGATGTTTGTTAAAAAAATAAAAATTAGAAAAAATGGAAAAAAAATGGGAATTTTTTTAAAAAAGGGAAATAAAAAAAAATTTTAAAAAGGGATTAAAAAAAAATTTAATTAAAAAAGGAAATCAAAAGGAATTTTATATTAAAAAGAAACCAAAATTTTTTTTATAAAAAATTTTCATTTTTAAAAAAAAAGAGAAATTTAAAAAAAGGGAAATTTAAAGAAAAAAGGGATTTTTTTAATTCTAAAAAAAAAATATTTTATTTTTAAAATGAGGTTTTTTAATTAAAAAACAGAAATTTTTTAATTAAAGAAGAGAATAATTAATTAAAGAAATGAATTTGAATTCAAAAGAGAATTTTGGGACTCACTGTGGCCGCCCTGGGGCAGGTTCAGGCTCAGGCTCTGGGGGCTCAGGGCAGCTGCAGCTTCTGGGGGCTCCCCAGGAGAGAGCTGGGGGAGAGGGGGGTCAGGGGGAAATTTTGGGGGTCCTGGGGGATTTTGGGGGATTTTGGGGGTCCTGGGGAATTTTGGGGGGAATTTGAGGGGGGATTTGGGGGAATTTTGGGGGTCCTGGGGAATTTTGGGTGAATTTTGGGGGTTTTGGGGGGTCCTGGGGGGATTGTGGGGTGAATTTTGGGTGGATTTGGGGGCGTCCTGGGGGATTCTGGGGGATTTTGGGGAAATTGGGGGAATTTTGGGGGTCCTGGGGGCATTTTTGGGGGATTTTTGGGGGGGTCCTGGGGGATTTTGGGGAATTTTGGGGGTCCTGGGGCAATTTTGGGGGAATTTTAGGGAAACTTTGGGGGTCCTGGATGGATTTTGGGGGTTTTGGGTGGATTTGGGGGATCCTGGGGGATTCTGGGGGATTTTGGGGTGAATTTTGGGGGGTTTTGGGGGTCCTGGGGAATTTTGGGGGATTTTTGGGGGATTTTGGGGGGTCCTCGGGGGTTTTGGGGCGATTTGGGGGGTCCTGGGGCAATTTTGGGGGGAATTTTAGGGAAATTTTGGGGGGTCCTGGATGGATTTTGGGGGTTTTGGGTGCATTTGGGGGGGCCTGGGGGATTTTGAGAATTTTGGGTGGATTTGGGGGGTCCTGGGGGATTCTGGGGATTCTGGGGAAATTGGGGAATTTTGGGGGTCCTGGATGGATTTTGGGGAATTTTGGGGAATTTGGGGGAATTTTCGGGGTGGATTTGGGGGGTGTCCTGGGGGATTTTGGGGAGTTTTGGGGAATTTTGGGGATTTGGGGGAATTTTGGGGGAATTTTGGGTTGATTTGGGGGTCCTGGGGAATTTTAGGGAAATTTTGGGGGTCCTGGATGGATTTTGGGGGTTTTGGGTGGATTTGGGGGTCCTGGGGGATTTTGGGAGTTTTGGGAAAATTTGGGGGATTTTGGGAATTTGGGGAATTTTGAGGGGGTCCTGGGGGATTTTGGGTGAATTTTGGGGCGGGGTTTGGGAATTTTGGGAGATTTTGGGGGTCCTGGGGCAGATTGGGGGGTCCCTGAGGGGTTTGGAAGATCCCACCCTGGAATTTTTGGGCTCCCCATCCCAAAATTTTGGGGATCCCAGAATCCCACCTGAATTTTGGGGTTCCCACCCTGGAATTAGGGGTTCTCATCCCAAAATTTTGTGGGGTCCCATCCCAAAATTTGGGGTCCCTCCTGGAATTTTGGGGCTCCCCCCTGGAATTTTTTGGGTCCCACCTAAAAATTCTGCAGATCCCATGCAAAAATTTGGGTTCCCATCCCATAATTTTGAGGTCCCATCCCAAAATTTGGGGTCCCCCTGGAATTTTGGGATTCCCACCCCAAATTTGGGGTTCCCATCCCAGAATCTGGGGTCTCACCCAAAAATTTCGGGGATCCTAGCCCAAAATTTGGGTTCCCACCCCAGAATTTGGGGGTCCCATCCCATAATTTGGGGGGCCCCCTGGAATTTTGGGGTTCCCACCCCCGAATTTGGGGTCCCATCCCAGAATTTGGGGTTCCCATCCCAAAATTTGGGGTCCCACCAAAAATTTTGGGGTCCCCCCAAATTTGGGCTCCTCACCGCGGGGGCTCCTCCCTCCCCCTGGTTCTTTTTGGGGATGGCTCCGATTTTGGGGGGTCCCTGGGGGGTCCCCAGCGCTGATTTTGGGGCCAGATCTGGAAAAAAAAAATTAGGAAAAGGTTTGGGAATTCCCAAAAAAACCAAAAATTTGGGAATTCCCAAAAAACCCCAAAAAATTTGGAATTAAAATAAAAAAAAACCCCAAAAAAAGAAGAAAAAAATCCACTCAAAATTCCAATTTTCCCACCCAAATCTTATTTTTTTCCCAAATTTTTCCCACCCAAATTCCCCAAAAATCTTTCCCAAAAAAATTCCCCAAATCTTCTAAAAAAAAAAATTTCCCAAAATCTCTAAAAATTCTCCCATAATTGCAAAAAGTTCCCCAAAAATAAAAAAAACCCCCAAAATTCTGCAAAATTCCCCGAAAATCTCCAAAATTTAAAAAAAAAAATTCCCCAAAATTCCCCAAAAATTCCCCAATTTTTCCCTCACCAAATCTCCCAATTTCTACCCAAATTTCAATTTTCCCACCCAAATTTTCCATCTCAAATTCCCAAATTTTCCATCCCAAATTAGACGGGAAAATTGGGGAATTTTTGGGGATTTTTTTTGAATTTTGGGGGAATTTTTTGGGGGTGAAATTTGCAGATTTTTAGGGAAGTTAGGAGATTTTTAAAAATTATTTTTGGGATTTTTTTGAGAGTTTTTGGGAATTTTTTTGGGGAATTTAAGGGAATTTTGGGGGAATTTTGGAGGGTAATTTTGGGGGATTTTTTTTTAATTTTGGGGAATTTTTAGAAATTTTTTTTTATGTTTGGGGGATTTTTTGTTAATATTTGGGGGGAATTTTTGGGGAATATTTTTGGTAACTTTTGTGAATTTTGGGGAATTTTTGGGGGAAATTTTTGTGGGGAATTTTTGAGAATTTTCTTTGCAATTTTTGGCGAATTTTTGGGGTAATTTTTTTTTTGTAATTTTTGTGAGTTTTTGTGGAATTTGTAGTGAATTTTTGGGGGGATTTGTGGGAATTTTTTGGAAATTTTTGGGGAATATTTTTTGGTAATTTTTATGAATTTTGGGTAATTTTTGTGAATCTGGGGTATTTTTTTGGAATTTTTGTGAATTTTGGGTAATTTTTATGGTGAATTTTTGGGGAACTTTTGTGGAATTTTTTTTTGTAATTTTTTTGAACTTTTGTGGTAATTTTGGTGAATTTCTTTTTGCAATTTTTTTCAATTTTTGTGGAATTTGTAGTGAATTTTTGGGGGGATTTTTGGGAACTTTTTGGAAATTTTTGGGGGGAAATTTTTGGGAATTTTCGGGGAATTTTTTTGGGGAATTTTTGAGGAATTTATTTTTGGTAATTTTTATGAATTTTAGGGAATTTTTGTGAATTTTGGGTAATTTTTATGGTGAATTTTTGGTGAACTTTTGTGGAATTTTTTTTTTAATTTTTGTGAATTTTTGTGGTAATTTTCAGAAATTTTTTTTTGCAATTTTTTTCAATTTTTGTGGAATTTGTAGTGAATTTTTGGAGAAATTTTTGGGAATTTCCCCCCAATTTTGGGATTTACCTGCTGGAATTTCCCCCAGGAGTTTCCTGGGGGTCGGGGCCGGAGCCTTGGGGGGGATCAGGGAGCTCAGGGGGGAATCCCCCAAAATTCCAGGTTTCTGCAAAAAATGACAAAAAAATAAAAACAAGGAGAAATTAAAACCTTGAAAAGAAAAAAACAAAATCCATGGAAAAAATTCCAGGAGAAAAAAATCCCAAAATTCCAGGAAAAAAACCCCAAAATTTCAGTAAAAAATCCCAAAATTCTGAGAAGAAATCCCGAAATTTTCAGGAAAATTCCCAAATCCCAAGAAAAATTCCCAAAATTTCAAGAATATCCCAAAAATTCTGGGAAAAAATCCAAAAATTCTGGGAAAAAAATCCCAAAATTTCAGGAAAAAACCCCCAAAATTCTGGGAAAAAATCCTGAAAATTTCAGTGAAAAACCCCCAAAATTTCAGGAAAAAACCTCAAAAATCCATGAAAAAATCCTGAAAACTTCAGGAAAATTCCCAAAATTCCAGGAAATTCCCCAAATCCCACGAAAATCCCAAAATTCTGTGGAAAAATCCCAAAATTTTGAGGAAAATTCCCAAATTCCAGGGAAAAAATCCTAAAATTTTAGGGAAAAAATTCCAAAATTTTGGGAAAAAAAATCCCAAAATTCCAGAAAAAATCCCAAAATTTAAGGAAAAAAATCCCAGTATTCTGGGAAAAAACCTCAAAATTCCTGGAAAAAATCCTGAAATTTTCAGGAAAATTCCCAACATTCCATGAAAATCCAAAAATTCTGGGGAAAAAATCCCAAAATTTCAGGAAAACCCCCCCAAAATCCAGAAAAAAATCCCGAAATTTTCAGGAAAAAACCCCAAAATTCTGCGAAAAAAATCCCAAAATTCTGGGAAAAAATCCCAAAATTTCAGGAAAAAAATCCCCAAAATTTCAGGAAAATTCCCAAAATTCCAGGAAAATCCCAAAATTTCAAGAATATCCCAAAATTCCAGGAATAAAATCCCAAAATTCCAGGAATAAAATCCCAAAATTCACCTGGGCGTGGCTGTTCAGGGCGAGCTGCAGCAGCGCCGAGGGAATCCCGGGGGTGGGGACCAGGGGAAGGGAGGGAGCAGCTCCCAAAATTCCTGCTGGGAGAGGAGAAGGAATTCCCAAAAATTCCCAAAATGTTCTCCCCAAAAAATCCCCCCCAAAATTCCCTTTTTTTTCCCCAAAATCCCCATTTTTCCCCCAAAAATCCCATTTTTCCCTCAAAATTCCCCATTTGTTCTCCGAAATTCCAAAATTCCCATTTTTTTCCCCCAAATTCCCATTTTTCCCCAAATCCCCATTTTTCCCCCAAAAATCCCAATTTTCCCCAAAAACCCTCCAAAATCCCATTTTCCCCAAAATTTCCCAAATTCCCCCTAAATCCCCATTTTTCCGCAAAATTCCCCATTTTTTCTCCAACATTCCCCAAAATTCCCATTTTTTCCCCAAATTCCCATTTTCCCCAAATTCCCATTTTTCCCAAATTCCCGTTTTTCCCCAAAATTCCAGTTTTTTCCCAAAATTCCCATTTTTTCCCCAAAATTCCCAAATTTTCCCCCAAAATTCCCATTTTTCCCCAAAATTCCCATTTTTCCCCAAATTCCCATTTTTCCCCCAAATTCCCTGGTTTTCCCCCCAAATTCCCATTTTTCCCCCAAAGTCCCGTTTTTACCCCCAAATTCCCGTTTTTCCCTCAAAATTCCCCATTTTTCTCCAAATTCCCCAAAATTCCCATTTTTCCCCCAAAATTCTATTTTTTCCCCCAAATTCCCATTTTTCCCTCAAAATTCCCCATTTTTTCCTCCAAAATTCCCATTTTCCCTCAAAATTCCCATTTTTCCTCCAAAATTCCCATTTTTCCCCCAAATTCCCATTTTTTCCCCAAATTCCCGTTTTTCCCCCAAATTCCCATTTTTCCTCAAAATTCTCAATTTTTCTCCAAAATTCCCCCAAAATTCCCGTTTTTCCCCAAATTCCCATTTTTCCCCAAATTCCTAATTTTTCCCCCAAATTCCCATTTTTCCCCAAATTCCCATTTTCCCCCCAAATTCCCCTGTTTTTCCCCAAAATTCCCATTTTTTCCCCCAAATTCTCATTTTTCCCGAAAATTCCCATTTTTCCTCAAAATTCCCCGTTTTTTGCCCCAAAATTCCCATTTTTCCCCCCAAAATTCCCAGGTTTTTTCCCCAAAATTCTAATTTTTCCCCAAATTTCCATTTTTCCTCCAAAATTACCCCAAATTCCCCCCCAAATCCCCATTTTTCCCTCAAAATTCTCCATTTTTTCTCCGCAATTCCCCCAAAATTCCCGTTTTTTCTCCCCAAATTCCCAGTTTTTTTGCCCCAAATTCCCATTTTTTCCCCCCAAACTCCCGTTTTTTCCCCAAATTCCCATTTTTCCCCCAAACTCCGTTTTTTCCCCAAATTCCGTTTTCCCAAAATTCCCATTTTTCTCCAAAATTCCCCAAATTCCCATTTTTCCCCAAAATTCCTTTTTTCCCCCAAATTCCCATTTTTCCTCAAAATTCCCATTTTTCCTCAAAATTCCCATTTTTCCCCAAAATTCCCATTTTTTCCCCCAAATTCCGTTTTTCCCCAAATTCCTTTTTCCCCCAAATTCCCATTTTCCCCCAAATTCCCATTTTTTCCCCAAATTCCAATTTTCCCTCAAATTCCCATTTTTCCCCCAAATTCCTATTTTTTCCCCAAATTCCCATTTTCCCCAAAGTCCCGTTTTTCCTCAAATTCCCATTTTTCTCCAAAATTCCCCAAAATCCCATTTTTCCTCAAAATTCCCATTTTTTCTCCGGAATTCCCCAAAATTCCGTTTTTCCCAAATTATTTTTCCCCAATTATTTTCCCCAAATCCTTTTTCCCCAAAATTCCCGTTTTCCTAAATCTCCCAAAATTTTTCCCTCAAAATTCCCGTTTCCCCAAAATTCTCCGAATTTTTTCCCCAAAATTCTAATTTTTCCCAAATTTCCATTTTCCTCCAAATACCCCAAATTCCCTCAATCCCCATTTTCCCTCAAAATTCTCCATTTTTCTCCATAATTCCCCAAAATTCCCGTTTTCTCCCAAACTCCGGTTTTTGTCCAAATTCCCATTTTTCCCCTAGATTCCCATTTTTCCCCAAATATTCGCATTTTTCTCCCAAACTCCGGTTTTTGCCCCAAATTCCGTTTTCTCCCAAACTCCGTTTCTTTTACCCCAAATTCTCATTTTTCTCCCAAATCCATTTTTCCCAAATTCCATTTTCCCCAATTTCCATTTTCCCCCAAATTCTGTTTTTCCCCAAATTCCCGTTTTTTTTCCCAGACTCTGCCCTGACCTTGCCTGGCCAGCAGGGGCTGCAGCAGCAGCCGCAGGTTGGGGCTGCACAGGAGCTGCAGCAGCGGCGGCTCGGGCAGCAAACCCCGCCCCCGGTGCAGGGCCTGGCAACAGGGAAAATTGGGAAAATTGGGAAAAATGGGAAAAATGGGGAAATGGGGAATTTGGGGAATTGGGGGAAATGGGGAATTGGGGGAAAATGGGAAATGGGGAAATGGGAAATTGGGGAAATGGGGAATTGAGGAAAAATGGGGAAAATGGGGAAATGGGAAAAATTGGGAAAAACGGGGAAATGGGGGGAAAATGGGGAATTGGGGAAAAATGGGGAAATGGGAAAAATGGGGAAATGGGGAATTGGGAAATGGGGAATTGGGGAAATGGGGAAATGGGGAAAAAATGGGGAAATGGGGAATTGGGGAAAAATGGGAAATGGGAAAAATGGAAAAATTGGGAAAAATGGGAAATTGGGAAAAATTGGGGAAATGGGAAATTGCGGGAATGGGGAAATGGGGAATTGGAGGAAATGGGAAAATGGGGAAAATGGGAAAAATGGGAAAATGGGGAAAATGGGGAAAAATGGGGAAAAATGGGGAAATGGGGAAAAATGGAAAAACTGGGGAAAATGGGGAAATGGGGAAATTGGGGAATTGGGCAAAATGGGGAAATGGGAAATTGGGGAATGGGGAAATGGGGAATTGGGGGAAATGGGGAAAAATGGGGAAATGGGAAAAATGGAAAAACTGGGGAAAAATGGGGAAATGGGGAAATTGGGAATGGGAAATGGGGAAATGGGGAAAGTGGAAAAATAGGAAAAATGGGGAAATGGGGAATTGGGAAAAATGGGGAAATGGGGAATTGGGGAAATGGGAAATTGGGAAATGAGGGAATTGGGAAATGGGGAATTGGGAAAATGGGGAATTGGGGAAAAATGGGAAATGGGAAAAATGGGGAAATGGGAAATGGGAAAAATTGGGAAAACGGGGAAATGGGGGAAATGGGGAATTGGGGAAAGTGGGGAAATGGGAAATGGGGGAATTGAGGGAAATGGGGAAAGTGGAAAATAGGAAAAATGGGGAAATGGGGAATTGGGGAAATGGGGAATTTGGGGGAAAATGGGAAATGGGGAATTGGGGATTTGGGGAAATGGGGAATTAGGGGAATTGGGGAAATGGGAAAAATGGGAAAAATGGGAAATGGGAATTGGGGAAAAAATGGGGAAATGGGAAAATGGAGAATTGGGGGAATGGGGAAATGGGAAAAATGGGGAGTTGGAGAAATGGGGAAAGTGGGAAAATGGGGGATTGGGGAATTTGGGAAAGTGGGGGAAATGGGGAAATGGGGAAATGAAGAAAGTGGGGAAATTGGGGAAATGGGGAGGAAGGTGAGGAGGAGGAGGAGGATGAGGACAGGGAGCAGCTGAGGATGATGATGAAAACGATGATGATGCAGATGAGGATGATGAAGGTGATGATGATGAAGGTGATGAAGGCTCACTCAGCACAGTCTGAGCACAATCAGAGCCACCAGCACGGACAGGGGGCACAGAACAGGGATGGGGGTGAGGAAGACAAGGAGGAAGATGATGAGGACAGGGAGGAAGATGAGGATGATGAGAAGGGGATGAGGATGAGGATGGTGAGGATGAGAATGATGAGGAAGAGAATGAGGAGGAGGATGAGGAGGAGGATGAAGATGAGGAGAGGGATGAAGCTGAGGATGATGAGGATGATGATGAAGATGAAGGCTCACTCACCGTGCCCTGTGCAGCGATCAGCGCCGCCAGCACAGACAGGGGCACAGAACAGGGACATGGACAGGGATAAGCACAGGGATGATAAAGATGATGAAGATGATGAAGATGAAGATGATGAAGATGAAGATGATGAAGGCTCGCTCACCGTGCCCTGTGCAGCGATCAGCGCCGCCAGCACAGACAGGGACACAGGATGGGGACACAGACAGAGATAAGCACAGGGATAAGCACAGGGATGATGAAGTTGATGAAGATGAAGATGATGAAGATGAGGATGAAGACTCACCGTGCCCTGCGCAGCGATGAGCGCCGCCAGCATGCTGGGCCCGCCGGGCCCGGGCGCGCAGAACGAGGCGCGCACGCGGCTCCCGCCCAGCGCAGTCCCGTCCGCGGCCGCCAGGGCGCGCTCGGCCGCCTCGGGAGAGCCGAACTCGGCAACGGCGAAACCGCGGGAGCGCCCGTCGGGGCCCTGGGCCAGCTGGAAATGGGGGAAAATCAGAATTTTGGGAAAATTCATCATAAATTCATCCTAAATCTATCCTAAATCCATCCCGTCGGGGCCCTGCACCAGCTGGAAACGGGGAAAAAATCAAAATTTTGGGAAAATTTGTCATAAATTCATCCTAAATCTATCCTAAATTCATCGCCGTCGGGGCCCTACACCAGCTGGAAATGGGGGAAAATCAGAATTTTGGGAAAATTCATCATAAATTCATCCCTGTCCTGGCCCTGGGCAAACTGGAATGGGGAAAAAATGGGAATTTTGGGAAAATTCATCCTAAATCCATCCTAAATCTATCCTAAATTCATCCCCGTCGGGGCCCTGGGCCAGCTGGAATGGGGGAAAATCAGAATTTTGGGAAAATTCATCCTAAATCCATCCTAAATCTATCCTAAATCCATCCCCGTCGGGGCCCTGCACCAGCTGGAAATGGGGAAAAATCAGAATTTTGGGAAAATTCATCCTAAATCCATCCCTGTCCTGGTCCTGCGCCAGCTGGGATGGGGGAAAATCAGAATTTTGGGAAAATTTTATCATAAATCCATCCCTGTCCTGGCCCTGGGCCAGCTGCGGGGGGAAAAAAATCAGAATTTTGGGAAGATTCATCCTAAATCCATCCTAAATCCATCCCTGTGCTGGCCCTGCACCAGCTGGAATGGGGGAAATAATCAGAATTTTTGGAGAATTAATCCTAAATCCAGTCCAAATCCAGCCCAATTCATCCCAAATCCATCTCAAATTTATCCCAATTCCGTCCCTGTCCTGACCCTGGGCGAGCTGAGATGGGAAAAATCAGAATTTTGGGAAAATTCATCATAAATTCATCCTAAATTCATCCCTGTCCTGGCCCTGGCCCAGCTGGAAATGGGGAAAAAAAATCAGAATTTTGGGAAAATTCATCATAAATGAACTGGAACTCCTGAATTTTAAGGCACAGAGACACTGCGAGTGCAGCAAAACCCCCCAAAAAAATCTCTTAAAACCCAAAAAAAATCCCAAAAATCCCCAAAAAATCCCAAAACCCAAAAATTCAAACTTGTCCTTCATCCAATCCTCATCTAAATCCATCCAACATCCCAAAAAACAAAAAAAATCCCAAAATCCCCAAACCTGGCAGGAGGAGATGCACAGGTGACTGGGAACACCCGGCAGACTTTGCTCAAATCTCACCCCAAAAAACCCCAAAAATCCCTAAAAATCCCCAAAAAATCCTCAAAAATCCCAAACTCCTAATCCCTCCTTCATCCAAATCTCTCCAGCATCCCAAAAAACTCCCAAAAAAATCCCAAACCTGACAGGAGGAGGCGCGCAGGTAACCACGAACACCGGAAAAAACCCCAAAAAATCCCAAAAAATCCCAAAAATCCTAAAAATCCCAAAACACCCCCAAAAATCCCAAAATCCGAATCTCTCCTTCATCGAATCCTCACTCCAATTTCCTCCAACATCCCAAAAAAACAAAAAATAAATCTCCAAACCCCCAAACCTGGCAGGAGGAGATGCACAGGCGACTGCGAACACCAGGAAAAAACGCCAAAAACATCCTAAAAACCTCCAAAAAAATCCTAAAAAATCCTAAATAAATAAGAAAAAATCTCAAAAACCCCCCAAAAATTCTAAAAACACCTCTAAAAAATCTCAAAAAATCCCAGAAAACAATCCCAAAACCCCCCAAATCTGGCAGAAGGGGACGCGCAGGTAACCGCAAACACCGGAAAAAACCCCAAAAAATCCTAAAAAAAATCTCCAAAAATCCTAAAAAAACTCCAAAAAATCCCCAAAAAATCTCAAAAAAATCCCAAAAAATGGCCCCAAACCTTGCAGAAGGAGGGTGCTCAAATGGCCCCAAAGAGCCCCTGGAACTCCTGAATTTTAAGGCACAGAGACACTGCGAGTGCAGCAAAACCCCCAAAAACTCTTAAAACCCAAAAAAAAACCCCAAAAAAATCCCAAAAAAACCCCAAAAAAAATGCCAAACCTGGCAGAAAGAGGGCGCCTCGGTGCCGGCAAAGAGCCCCTGGAGCTGCTGCAGGTCGGAGAAGCCGTGGGGCAGCTTGTCGATGCAGAGGCAGCGCGAGTGCAGCAGCTCCGGGCTGAGCGTGGCCTCGCTCCAGTGCACGAACAGGGTTCGGGTGCCCAGAGCCTTCCCCAGCAGCTCAGAGCGAGCTCGGGCTGCCGAGTCCTTCTTCATGTACTCCACGAAGCCATAGCCTGGGGGAAAGAGGAGTTAGAGGGGGAAAATGGGCAAAAAATGGCAAAAAAATGCAATAAAAATGCAGAAGAGGGCAAAGAAAGTGAAAAAAAAGGGGAGGAAAAGTGCAGAAAAGGGGCAGAAAAAGGGCAAAGAAAGTGCAGAAAAAACTGGAGAAAAAGTGCAGAAAGAATAAAGAAGAAAGTGCAGAAAAAGTGCAGAAAGAATGAAGAAGAAAGTGCAGAAAAAGTGCAGAAAGAATGAAAAAGAAAGTGTAAAAAAAGTGCAGAGTGAGGAAAAAGTGAAAAAAAAGTGTAGAGAAAAGTGGAGAAAAAGTGCAGGGAAAGCTGCAAAAAAGGTGGAAAAAAGGTGGAAAAAAGATGGGAAAAAGGTGGGAAAAAGGTGGGAAAAAGTGCAGAAAAAGTGCAGAAAAAGTGCAGAAAAAAGGCAGGAAAAGGGCAAAGAAAATGCAGAAAGAGTGCAGAAAAAGTGCAGAAAGAATGAAAATAAAAGTGCAGAGAGAGGAAAAAGTGAAAAAAAGGGCAGAAAAAAGTGGAGAAAAAGTGCAGAAAAAGTGCAGAAAGAGTGAGGAAAAAGTGAAAAAAAAGTGCAGCAAAAGAGCAGAAAAGGGTAAAGAAAGTGCAGAAAAAAGTGAAGAAAAAGTGCAGAAAAAGTGAAAAAAAAGTGCAGAAAAAGGGCAGAAAAAGGGCAAAGAAAGTGCAGAAAAAAGTGGAGAAAAAGTGCAGAAAAAGTGAAAAAAGTGCAGAAAAAGGGCAAAGAAAGTGCAGAAAGAGTGCAGAAAGAGTGAGGAAAAAGTGAAAAAAAAGTGCAGAAAAAGAGCAGAAAAAGAGCAAAGAAAGTGCAGAAAAAAGTGGAGAAAAAGTGCAGAAAGAATGAAAAAAAAGTGCAGAAAAAGTGCAGAAAGAGTGAGGAAAAGTGAAAAAAGTGCAGAAAAAAGTGGAGAAAGTGCAGAAAAGTGAAAAAAAAAGTGCAGAAAAAGTGAAAAAAAAAGTGCAGAAAAAGGGCAGGAAAATTGCAGAAAAAGTGCAGGAAAAGTGCAGGGAAAGCTGCAAAAAAGGTGGAAAAAAGTGCAGAAAAAAATGCAGAAAAAAGTTAAAGAAAGATGCAAAAAAGTTGCAAAAAAAGTGCAAAGAAAGTGTAGAGCACAAACACTGGGCAGCTGCAGCTCCTTCACCCAAAAAAACCACAGAAAACACAAAAAAAACCCCAAAATCCAAAATCCTTCACCCAAATCTCTCCAACATCCCCAAAAAAGCTGCCGAGTCCTTCTTCATGTACTCCACAAAGCCACAGCCTGGGGGGAAAGAGGAGTTAGAGGGGGGAAAAATGGGAAAAAGGGAAAAAGGGGGAAAATCGGCAAAAAATGGCAAAAAAATGCAATAAAAAGTGCAGAAAAGGGCAAAGAAAATGCAGAAAAAGTGCAGAAAGAGTGAGGAAAAAGTGAAAAAAAAGTGCAGAAAAAGAGCAGAAAAGGAGCAAAGAAAGTGCAGAAAAAAGTGGAGGAAAAGTGCAGAAAAAGTGAAAAAAAAGTGCAGAAAAAGGGCAGAAAAAGGGCAAAGAAAGTGCAGAAAAAAGTGGAGAAAAAGTGCAGGGAAAGCTGCAAAAAAGGTGGAAAAAAGGTGGAAAAAAGGTGGGAAAAAGGTGGGAAAAAGTGCAGAAAAAATGCAGAAAAAATGCAGAAAAAAGGCAGAAAAAGTGCAAAGAAAATGCAGAAAGAGTGCAGAAAAAGTGCAGAAAGAATGAAGAAAAAGTGCAGAAAAAGTGCAGAAAGAGTGAGGAAAAAGTGAAAAAAAATGCAGAAAAAGGGCAGGAAAAAAGGGCAGAAAAAGTGAAAAAAAAGTGCAGAAAAAGGGCAGGAAAAGTGCAGGGAAAGCTGCAAAAAAGGTGGAAAAAGGTGGGAAAAATGGTGGAAAAAAGGTGGGAAAAAGGTGGAATAAAGGTGGAAAAAAGGTGGAAAAAAGTGCAGAAAAAAGGCAGAAAAAAGGCAGAAAAAGTGCAAAGAAAGTGCAGAAAAAGTGCAGAAAGAGTGAGGAAAAAGTGAAAAAAAAGTGCAGCAAAAGAGCAGAAAAGGGGCAAGGAAAGTGCAGAAAAAAGTGGAGAAAAAGTGCAGAAAAAGTGAAAAAAGTGCAGAAAAAGGGCAGAAAAAGGGCAAAGAAAGTGCAGAAAGAGTGCAGAAAAAAGTGTAGAAAAAGTGCAGATAAACTGCAAATTAAAATTCACTAATTAATTAATTACCTTTGGAATGACCCGTGGAGGGGCTGTAGACCAGGAAACACCTCTCCAGGTTGCACTAATTAACTAATTAATTAACTAATTACCTTTGGAGTGGCCAGAGGAGGGGCTGTAGACCAGGAAACACCTCTCCAGGTTGCACTAATTAACTAATTAATTAACTAATTACCTTTGGAGTGGCCAGAGGAGGGGCTGTAGACCAGGAAACACCTCTCCAGGTTGCACTAATTAACTAATTAATTAACTAATTACCTTTGGAGTGGCCAGTTAAGGGGCTGTAGACCAGGAAACACCTCTCCAGGTTGCACTAATTAACTCATTAATTAACTAATTACCTTTGGAGTGGCCAGTTAAGGGGCTGTAGACCAGGAAACACCTCTCCAGGTTGCACTAATTAACTCATTAATTAACTAATTACCTTTGGAGTGGCCAGTTGCAGGGCTGTAGACCAGGAAACACCTCTCCAGGTTGCACTAATTAACGAATTAATTAACTAATTACCTTTGGAATGACCCGTGGAGGGGCTGTAGACCAGGAAACACCTCTCCAGGTTGCACTAATTAACTAATTAATTAACTAATTACCTTTGGAGTGGCCCGTGGAGGGGCTGTAGACCAGGAAACACCTCTCCAGGTTGCACTAATTAATTAACTAATTACCTTTGGAGTGGCCAGTTGCAGGGCTGTAGACCAGGAAACACCTCTCCAGGTTGCACTAATTAACTAATTAATTAACTAATTACCTTTGGAGTGGCCAGTTAAAGGGCTGTAGACCAGGAAACACCTCTCCAGGTTGCACTAATTAACTCATTAATTAACTAATTACCTTTGGAGTGGCCAGTTGCAGGGCTGTAGACCAGGAAACACCTCTCCAGGTTGCACTAATTAACTAATTAATTAACTAATTACCTTTGGAATGACCCGTGGAGGGGCTGTAGACCAGGAAACACCTCTCCAGGTTGCACTAATTAACTAATTAATTAACTAATTACCTTTGGAATGACCAGAGGAGGGGCTGTAGACCAGGAAACACCTCTCCAGGTTGCACTAATTAACTAATTAATTAACTAATTACCTTTGGAATGACCAGAGGAGGGGCTGTAGACCAGGAAACACCTCTCCAGATTGCACTAATTAACTAATTAATTAATTAATTACCTTTTGAGTGACCAGTTAAAGGGCTGCAGACCAGGAAACACCTCTCCAGGTTGCATTAATTAATTCACTAATTAACTAATTACCTTTGGAGTGGCCAGAGGAGGGCTGTAGACCAGGAAACACCTCTCCAGGTTGCACTAATGATTTAATTAATTAACCAATTAACTAATTACCTTTGGAGTGGCCAGTTAAGGGGCTGTAGACCAGGAAACACCTCTCCAGGTTGCACTAATTAACTCATTAATTAACTAATTACCTTTGGAGTGGCCAGTTGCAGGGCTGTAGACCAGGAAACACCTCTCCAGGTTGCATTAATTAACTAATTAATTAACTAATTACCTTTGGAATGACCCGTGGAGGGGCTGTAGACCAGGAAACACCTCTCCAGGTTGCACTAATGAACTAATTAATTAACTAATTACCTTTGGAGTGGCCAGTTGCAGGGCTGTAGACCAGGAAACACCTCTCCAGGTTGCATTAATTAACTAATTAATTAACTAATTACCTTTGGAGTGGCCAGTTAAGGGGCTGTAGACCAGGAAACACCTCTCCAGGTTGCACTAATTAACTAATTAATTAACTAATTACCTTTGGAGTGGCCAGTTGCAGGGCTGTAGACCAGGAAACACCTCTCCAGGTTGCACTAATTAACTAACTAATTAACTAATTACCTTTGGAGTGGCCAGTTAAAGGGCTGTAGACCAGGAAACACCTCTCCAGGTTGCACTAATTAACTCATTAATTCACTAATTACCTTTGGAATGACTCGTGGAGGGGCTGTAGACCAGGAAACACCTCTCCAGGTTGCACTAATTAACTAATTAATTAACTAATTACCTTTGGAATGACCCGTGGAGGGGCTGTAGACCAGGAAACACCTCTCCAGGTTGCACTAATTAACTAATTAATTAACTAATTACCTTTGGAGTGGCCAGTTGCAGGGCTGTAGACCAGGAAACACCTCTCCAGGTTGCCGAAGGGCCGCACCAGCTCCTCGAATTGCTGCTGACTCAGCAGCCGCGGCAGGTTGGCCACGCACAGAACGGAGTCGGCGGCCTGGAGCTGCACGCGGAGGGTGGAGCCGCGGAGCTGCGAGCCGTGCAGCAGGGAGATGGCAGAGGAGGCTTGATCTGAGTTCAGCAGCGTGATGAAAGCTGGGGAAAGGAGATTTGGGGTGAGATTTTGGGGGTTTGGGAAGAAATTTGGGGGTTTGGGGTGAGATTTGGGGGGTTGGAAGGAGTTCGAGGCGAAATTCGGGGGTTTCGGGGTGAAATTCGGGGTGTTTGGGGTGAGATTTGGGGGGTTTGGGAAGAAATTTGAGGGGTTCAGGTGAGATATGGGAAGAAATTTGAGGAGGTTCAGGTGAGATTTGGGGTGAGATTTTTGGGGTTCAGGTGAGATTTTGGGGTGAGATTTTTGGGGTTCAGGTGAGATTTGGGAGCTGGGAGCCATGCAGCAGGGAGATGGCAGAGGAGGCCTGAGCTGAGTTCAGCAGCGTGATGAAAGCTGGGGAAAGGAGAGATTTGGGGTGAGATTTGGGGGGTTCAGGTGAGATTTTTGGGGTTCAGGTGAGATTTGGGGTGAGATTTTTGGGGTTCAGGTGAGATTTGGGGTGAGATTTTTGGGGTTCAGGTGAGATTTGGGAGCTGCGAGCCGTGCAGGAGGGAGATGGCTGAGGAGGCCTGGGCTGAGTTCAGCAGCGTGATGAAAGGCTGGGGAAAGGAGATTTGGGGTGAGATTTGGGGGGTTCAGGTGAGATTTTGGGGTTCAGGTGAGATTTGGGAGCTGGGAGCCGTGCAGCAGGGAGATGGCTGAGGAGGCTTGGGCTGAGTTCAGCAGGGTGATGAAAGTTGGGGAAAGGAGAGATTTGGGGTGAGATTTGGGGGTTCAGGTGAAATTTGGGGTGAGATTTGGGGGTTGGAAGGAGTTTGAGGCGAAATTCGGGGGGTTTGGGGTGAAATTTGGGGAGTTTGGGATGAGATTTGGGGGATTTGGGGTGAAATTTGGGGGTTTGGGGTGAGATTTGGGAGGTCTGGGGTGAGATTTGGGGATTTGGGATGAGATTTGGGGGTTCAGGTGAGATTTGGGGTGAGATTTTTGGGGGTTCAGGTGAGATTTGGGGAGTTTGGGGTGAGATTTGGGGATTTGGAGTGAAATTTGGAGGGTTTGGGGTGAGATTTGGGGAGTTTGGGATGAGATTTGGGGAGTTTGGGATGAGATTTAGGTGGTTTGGAGTGAAACTTGGGGTGTTTGGAGTGAGATTTGGGGGGTTCAGGTGAGATTTGGGAGGTCTGGGGTGAAATTTGGAGGGTTTGGGGAGAAATTCAGGGGCTTGGAGTGAAATTTGGGGGGTTTTGGAGGAGTTTGGGGTGAAATTTGGGGAGTTTGGGGTTATATTTGGGGGTTTGATGGGGAAATGGGGTTTGGGGAAGGAAAGAGTTTCTTAAAAAATTGGGTTTGGGAAAGGGAAATAATTCCTGAAAAATGGGGTTTGGAAAAGGAAAGAATTCCTGGAAAAATGAGGTTTGGAAAGGAAAATTCATGGAAAAATGGGGATTGGAAAAGGAAAGAATTCCTGGAAAAAGGGTTTGGAAAAGAGAGAATTCCTTAAAAAATGGGGTTTTAAAAAGGGAGAATTCCTGGAAAAATGAGATTTTGAAAAGGAAAGAATTCCTGGAAAATGAGGTTTGGAAAAGGAGAATTCCTGGAAAAACGAGGTTTCAAAAAGGAGAATTCCTGGAAAATGGGGTTTGGAGAAGGAAAGAATTCCTGGAAAATGGGGATTGGAAAAAGGAGAAATCCTGGGAAAATGGGGATTGGAAAAGAGAAAATTCCTGGAAAATGGGGATTGGAAAAGGGAGAATTCCTGAAAAATGGGTTTGGAGTGGAAAACCCTCCCAAGCTTTTCCTGTTCCCTAATTTTTTTTTTTGGGAATTTTGGGGGAATCTGATCTCAAAATTCCAGAGATTCCTCCTCACCTGTGCCTTTGTACTTGTCCACAAAACAATATTTGAGTTCATAATCCTTCAGCAACTCGTGGACATCCTGGAAAAAAAAATTTTAAAAAATTTAGATTTTCCATAAAATTGGGATTTTGCATGGAAATAATGGGAAAAAAAATCAATGGGGGTTCCCCAATTCCTGAAAATCAACATATGAGGATTCCCAGTGACCTTCCCAGTGCTCCCAGTTTGACATCCCAGCATTTTTTTTTTCTCTTCCTGCTCTTCCCAAACTGGATTTTCCAGATTTTGCAATTCCAGAAATAATTCCCAACCTTTTGGCCTCAGGGTGAGGATTCAGTCTGGGGGATGGGAAAGGGAAAAATGAACCTGGGGGGAAAAAATTGGGAATTTTGGGGATTCTGGGTTTGAAGGGAGTGGGGGAAAAGGATTTTGGGGAGAGAATGGAAAAATGGAGGAAGGAAAAAAAAATCCAGGAAGGAAGAAAAGAAGGAAAAAAATCAGGAAGAAATAAATGAAGGAAAAATCCAGGAAGGAAAGAAGAAAGAATTCAGGATGGAAAGAAAGAAGGAAGGAAAATCAAGGAAGAAAGGAAAAATTCAGGAAGGAAGGAAAAAAAAATCCAGGAAGGAAGAAAGAAATGAAGAAGAAAGAATCCAGGAAGGAAAAAAAATCCAGGATGGATAGAAGGAAGAAATAAAGGAAAAATTCAGGAAGGAAGGAAAAGAAAATGAAGGAAAAATCCAGGATGGAAGAAAGGAAGGAAAAAAAAAAAAGGAAAAATCCAGGAAGTAAGGAAAAAAATCCAGGATGGATGAAAGGAAGAAAGGAAGGCTGGAAAAATCCTGGAAGGAAGGAAAAATCCAGGAAGAAATAAATGAAGGAAAAATCCAGGATGGAAGAAAAGAAGGAAAAATACAGGATGGATTTGGAAGCAAGGAAGGAAAGAAGAAAAATCCAGGAAGGAAGGAAAAAAAAATCCAGGATGGAAGGAAGGAAAAATACAGGATGGAAGGAAGGAAAATTCAGGATGGATTAGGAAGGAAGGAAAAAAATTCCAGGATGGATGGAAGGAAAAGTCCAGGAAGAAAGGAAAATTCCAGGATGGATAAGGAAGGGAGGAAAAAAGAAATGAAGAAGAAAGAAAGGAAAAGGAAGGAAGGAAGGAAGGAAGGAAGGAAGGAAGGAAGGAAAGGAAGGAAGGAAGGAAGGAAGGAAGGAAGGAAGGAAGGAAGGAAGGAAGGAAGGAAGGAAGGAAGGAAGGAAGGAAGGAAGGAAGGAAGGAAGGAAGGAAGGAAGGAAGGAAGGAAGGAAGGAAGGAAGGAAGGAAGGAAGGAAGGAAGGAAGGAAGGAAGGAAGGAAGGAAGGAAGGAAGGAAGGAAGGAAGGGAAGGAAGGAAGGAAGGAAGGAAGGAAGGAAGGAAGGAAGGAAGGAAGGATGCATCCAGGAAAAAAAGAAAGAAGGAAAAAAAGAAGGAAGGAAAAAAGAAGGAAGGAAAAAAAGAAGCATGGAATAATCCAGGAAGGAAGAAAGGAAAAATCTGGGATGGATGATGGATGGAAGGAACAAAAGAAGGAAGGAAAAATCCAGAAAGAAATGAAGGAAGGAAGAATCCGGGATGGATTTGGGGTCCCCAGGCTGGGAGGGGTCCGGCCCGTTCTGTTCCCGGTTCCTCCTCATTCCCTTCATCCCCATCCCTCATCCCCGTTCCCGGTTCTCCCTCAGTCCCCGCCTTCCCTTCCCTCCCTCAACCCCCGTTCGGTTCCCTCCTCATCCCCGTTCTCCACCCCGTTCCCGGTTCCCCTCAGGCCCCGCTTTCCCTTCCCTCATCCCCCGTTCCGGTTCCCTCCTCATCCCCGTTCTCCATCCCCCATTGCCGGTTCCCCTCATCCCTGTTCCTCATCCCCGTTCTCCATCCCCGTTCCCGTTCCGGTTTCCCATTCACTCCCCTCATTCCCATCCCCTCATCCCCGTTCCCGGTTCTCCCTCATCCCCTCATTCCCATTCTCCATCCCCATTCCTGGTTCCCCCTCATCCCGTTCCGTTCCGGTTCCCTCATTCCCTTCACTCCCGTTCTCCTCCACGTTCCCGTTGCCGGTTTCCCATTCACTCCTCATTCCCATCCCTCATCCCCGTTCCCGGTTCCCCTCATTCCCTCATCCCCGTTCTCTCGTTCCTGTTTCTCTCCTCAGCCCCCGCTTTCCCTTCCCTCATCCCCATTCCCGGTTCCCCTCATTCCCTTCACTCCCGTTCTCCCTCCACCGTTCCCGTTCCCGGTTTCCCATTCATTCCCCTCATTCCCATCCCCTCATCCCCGTTCCCGGTTCCCCTCATTCCCCTCATCTCCGTTCTCCTGTTCCCGTTTCTCTCCTCAGTCCCCGCCCTCCCTTCCCTCATCCCGTTCCCGTTCCCTCATCCCCGTTCCCGTTCCCATCCCCGTTCCTGATTCCCCCTCAGTTCCCGTTCCCATCCCTGTTCCCATTCCCGGTTTCCCTCCTCATTCCCATCCCCTCATCCCCGTTCCCGGTTCCCCTCAGTCCCCTCATCCCCGTTCTCCTGTTCCCGTTTCTCTCCTCAGCACCCGCTCTGCTCTCCCTTCCCTCATGCCCGTTCCTGTTCCTCATCCCTGTTCCCGTTCCCATCCCCGTTCCCGGTTCCCCTCAGTTCCCGTTCCGATCCCTGTTCCCCATTCCCGGTTTCCTCCTCATTCCCTTCCCTCATCCCCGTTCCCGGTTCTCCCTCACTCCCCTCACCCCCATTCCCGGTTCCCCTCATCCCCTCAGTTCCCGGTTCCCCTCATCCCCGTCCCCGTTCCCGGTTTCCTTCCTCACCCCTGTCCCCCTCAGTCGCCGCTTTCCCTCCTCTCATCCCCGTTTCCATTCCCGGTTCCCTCTCATTCCTCATCCCCGTTCCCGGTTCCCCTCAGTTCCCGTTTCCCCTCACCCCCACTCCCGGTTCTCCCTCACCCCATTCCCGTTTCCCCCTCACTCCCTCACCCCCATCCCGGTTCCCTCACCCCGCTTTACCTGGTTGCTCACATCCGCCGGTAACCCGCGGATCAGCACTTTCCGCCGGTTGCGGAATTGCCTCTCGCTGTTCTCCAGGCGGCTCCGCACCTCGGCCGGTTCCAGCACCGGTAAATCCTCCTCAGGCGCCCGGTCCAACCCCGCCGGAGCCTCCGCGGCGGCTCCGCTCGCCGCCGCCATCTTTGCCCCGCCACCGCCCCGCCGCGCCAGTAACGCGGCTTCTGATTGGCGGATGGGAAACGTTGAGAATGAAACAGCGATTCCTATTGGCTGGGAGGGATCTCTGGTTGTGTCCGCGGTTGTGATTGGGTGGCTGAGGGTGTGCGCTAAGATCGCGCGATTCTATTGGTTGGTTGGGTTGGAAGTGGGAACTGCGCGGGATGGCGCGAATAAAGACGTCGAGAAATAAAATAAAAAGAGAAATAAAAATAGAAATAAAAATAAAAATAAAAATTTTGGTCTTGAAAATATAAAAAAATGGAATTTTTTGGTTTTTTTTTTCTTTTATTTCATGGATTTTTTTGGGTTTTTTTTCTTTAATTTAATGGAAATTTTGGGGTTTTTTTTCTTTTATTTAATGGAATTTTTGGGTCTTTTTTTCCTCCCTTTTCATGGAATTTTTGGGGTTTTTTTCTTCCATTTAATGGAATTTTGGAATTTTTTTCTTCCCTTCCATGGAATTTTCTGGGGTTTTTTCCCCCGCAATTCTGGGATTATTTTTCCCCTCATCCCATGGAATTTCCTGAGATATTTTCCCTCATCCCATGGAATTTTTCAGGGATTTTTTCCCATATTCCTTGGAATTTTCTGGGATTTTTTTCTCCCTATCTCATGGAATTTTTGGGGGATTTTTCCCCCCATCCCATGGAATTTTTGGGAGATTTTTACCCAAATTCTGGGATTATTTTCCCCCTCATCCCATGGAATTTCCTGAGATATTTTCCCCCATCCCATGGAATTTTTGAGGGATTTTTTCCCCCAGTTTTGGGGCTTTTTTTCCCCGTATTCCATGGAATTTTGGGGGGATTTTTGCCCCATATCATGGAATTTTTGGGGTATTTTTTCCCCCAGTTTTGGGGTTTTTTCCCCCATGGAATTTTTTGGGGGTTTTTCCCCCCAGTTTTGGGATATTTCTCCCCCACCCCACGGAATTTTGGGGGATTTTTTTCCCCCATCCCATGAAATTTTGGTGAGATTTTTTCCTCCCATCCTATGGAATTTTTTGGGGGATTTTTTTTCCCATCCCATGGAATTTCCTGAGATATTTTCCCCCATCCCATGGAATTTTTGGGAGATTTTTTCCCCAATTCTGGGATTATTTTTCCCCCCATTCCATGGAATTTCTTGAGATATTTTCCCCCATCCCACGGAATTTTTAGGGATTTTTTCCCCCCATCCTATGGAATTTTTTGGGGATTTTTTTCCCATCCCATGGAATTTCCTGAGATATTTTCCCCCATCCCATGGAATTTTTGGGAGATTTTTCCCCAATTCTGGGATTATTTTTCCCCCATTCCATGGAATTTCTTGAGATATTTTCCCCATCCCACGGAATTTTTAGGGGATTTTTTCCCCCCATCCCATGGAATTTTTGGGGGATTTTTTCCCCCATCCCATGGAATTTCCTGAGATATTTTCCCCCCATCCCATGGAATTTTTGAGGGATTTTTTCCCATATTCCTTGGAATTTTCTGGGATTTTTTTCTCCTTATCCCATGGAATTTTTGGGGGATTTTTCCCCCATCCCATGGAATTTTTTGGGTTTTTTTCCCCCAGTTTTGGGATATTTCCCCCCCCACCCCATGGAATTTTGGGGGGATTTTTTCCCCCATCCCATGGGATTTTGGGGGGATTTTTTCCCAATTCTGGGATTTTTTTCCCCCCATTTCTGGAATTCCCTGCTGTTTTTTCCCCTCAGCAGAGGCTGAACACAGAGGGTCCCTGGGCTGGGTATTTCTCCTGGAGGTTCCTCAGGACAGGGACCAGGTTGGGGAAGGTCGGGCGGAACGAGGCCTCGGCCTCCCAGCAGCTCTGCAGCAGCCTGGACACCTGGCAGGAAAATCAAATTGCACAAAAAAATATCAGTTATAACAAAAAAAAAAAATTCAGTTACAAGCCTGAGAGAGAAAAAAAATCTAAATTAGAAAAAAATCGCAATTAAAAAAAAAATCGCAATTATAAAAAAAATCACAATTATAAAAAATTGCAGTTATAAAAAATCACAATTGTAAAAAAATCACAATTATAAAAAAATTGCAATTATAAAGCTGGGAGGGAAAAAAATTTAAATAATAAAAAAAAATCTTAATGGTAAAAAAAAATCTTAATGGTAAAAAATAATCTTAATGATAAAAAAAAAATCTAAATTATATTTTAAAAATCTCAATTATAAAGCTGGGAGGGAAAAAAATCCTAATTATAAAACAAAATCTCAATTGTAAACCTGGGAGAGGAAAAAAAAATCTTAATTAAAAAAAAATCTCAATTATAAAAAATTTCTCAATTATAAACCCAGGAGAGGAAAAAAATCTTAATTATACATTAAAAAAAAATCTCAACTGTAAACCTGAGAAGGTAAAAGTCCCAATTCCTTTTCCCATCCTTGCTTTTCTCCTTCTCTCCACATTTTCCCCATTTCCCATTTTTCCCATTGTTACCATTTTTCCCATTTTTTCCCAGTTTTTCCCATTTTTCCCATTTTCCCACCTCACAGGGACAATCCCTGGGCAGGGGGAGCCTTTTCCCCCTCCCATTTCCCATTTTATTTTTTCCCCATTTCCCCATTATTCCCATTATTCCCATTATTCCCATTATTCCCATTATTCCAATTTCCCCATTTTCCATTTTTCCCATTTTCCCATTTTTCCCATTTTCCCCATTTCCCATTTCCCCATTATTCCCATTCTCCCCATTTTCCCTTTCCCCCATTTTCCCATTTTTCCCATTTTCCCCATTATTCCAATTTTCCCCATTTGCCCATTTCTCCATTTCCCATTTTCCCCACTTTTCCCACTTTCCCATTCCCCCATTTTCCCCATTATTCCCATTTTCCCCATTTCTCCATTTCCCCATTTTTCCATTTTTTCCCATTTTCCCATTCCCCATTATTTCCATTATTCCAATTTCCCCATTTTTTCCCATTTTCCCCATTTTTCCCATATTTCCCATTTTATTTTTCCCCATTTTGCCACCTCACAGGGACAATCCCTGGGCAGGGGGAGCCTCCTCCCATTTCCCATTTCCCATTATTTCCATTATTCCCATTATTCCAATTTCCCCATTTTTTCCCAATTTCCCCATTTTTTCCATATTTCCCATTTTATTTTTTCCCATTTTTCCCCATTTTCCCACCTCACAGGGACAATCCCTGGGCAGGGGCAGCCTCTTCCCTCTCCCATTTCCCATTTCCCATTATTCCCATTATTCCCATTATTCCAATTTCCCCATTTTTTCCCATTTCCCCCATTTTTTCCATATTTCCCATTTTATTTTTCCCCATTTTCCCACCTCACAGGGACAATCCCTGGGCAGGGGCAGCCTCTTCCCCTCTCCCATTTCCCATTACTCCCATTATTCCCATTTCCCCATTTTTTCCCAATTTCCCCATTTTTTCCCATTTCCCCCATTTTTTCCATATTTCCCATTTTATTTTTTCCCATTTTCCCACCTCACAGGGACAATCCCTGGGCAGGGGCAGCCTCCTCCCCCTCTCCAGCAGCTCAATCAACCTCAGCACCGTCATCTGCCCTTGGGTGGCCCCGATCATCTCCAAAAATTTCTACCAAAAAAAAATTTAAAAAATCACCAAAAACCCCAATTCCACCCCCAAAAAAAATACAGATTCCCCCCAAAACTCACAGCTGGAGGGCTGCTCAGGGGGTCACAACGTGTGAGGAGCTCATAAAGTGTCACCCCAAAAGACCAAACATCTGAGGAATAATAAAACTTGCACTCCTTGAGGCACTCTGGGGCGTACCTGCAATCATTTTTGGGGTTAAAAATTGCAATTTTGGGTCTTGAAAATAAAAATCCAAAAATCCCCAAATTTCTCACCAGAACACGGGGCTGTCTCCATCCTCCCTCACTCTGTAATATTCATGTCCCTCTGGCACAGCTTTGGCCAAACCAAAATCCCCAATTTTCACCAATTTTTCGTTTTCCAGGAGAACATTTCGTGCTGCCAAGTCCCTGTGGATGTAGTGCAGGGAGTGCAGATAGGCCATGCCCTAAAAAAAATAAAATCCAAATCAAAATCAAAAATAAAAAAATAAAATAAATGAGATTTTTGGGGAGGTGGGAAAAGGGTTTGGGATGTTTTGAGGGAATTAATTCTGGGTTTTTTGGGGATTTAGAGACATTTTTGGGAATTCAGCCCCATTTCCAAAGGGTCCAACCCCATTTTTTTGGGAATTGAGATTCAATTTTGGGATTTAATCCCCATTTTTTGGGAATTCAGCCTCAATTTTGGGAATTAATCCCCATTTTTTTTGGGAATTCAGCTCCATTTCCAAAGGGTCCAACCCCATTTTTTTGGGAATTCAGATTCATTTTTGGGAATTAATCCCCATTTTTTGGGAATCCTGAGCCACTTTTGGAAATTCAGATCCATTTTGGGAATTCATCCCCATTTTTTGGGAATTCAGACCCATTTTTTGGGAATTCAGCTTCAATTTTGGGAATTAATCCCCATTTTTTGAGAATTCATCCCCATTTTTTTGGGAATTCATCCCCATTTTTTGGGAATTCATCCCCATTTTTTTGGGAATTCATCCCCATTTTTGGGAATTCAGACCCATTTTTGGGAATTCAGACCCATTTTTTTGGGAATTCATCCCCATTTTTTGGGAATTCATCCCCATTTTTGGGAATTCAGACCCATTTTAGGGCTGTCACTCCTCTGTTTTGGGGTTCATCCCAATTTTTTGGGAATTCAGCCTCATTTCCAACATCTCCAACCCCATTTTAGTGCTGTAATCCCATTTTTCACTTGCTCAACCCCAATTTTTTTCCCCATTTTTTGGGAACCAGCCCATTTTTGGGGATTTTCCTCACCTGGCAGAT